>WBMZ01009077.1:3681-20980 GCA_013400975.1 Atrichornis clamosus | reverse complement strand
AATCAGGACACCAAGGAAGAAATACCAAAAGTATTTTCAGAGAAGGCAAGAAGATGGATGTTCTTACAGTGGTAGAGAATTGAGTTTGAAAGGAAAGAAGTTTTAAATGGATTAAAATGGGTGAATGGAAATGAAGGAAACAGATGTTTCATTCCCTTAACTATGACCTGCCCTGTGCATACATCTTTGCATACATCTGATGCAAGACTTTCAGTTTCCTGAAGAATTAACAGTAGCGTAAGAATCATTTTCACCACTATTATTCAACAGTAACAGCGAACAGTAACAGCACCCAGAAGCTTGAATCATGGTCCACAAATCTTTGGCATCAGTGCTATAGAAATACAAGGCTGCAGGTGAATCAATGCATCAAGGAGAGCGCATCTCCTGCTTAGAGTCTTCCAACTTATTGTCGCATCAAGTGATACCTTGGCCTAATGAAGATGAGCATCAATATTGGGCTTTACTATGGGGTTATTTTGAGTTCTGTATTTAAGTAACAGACTAAAACATATGTTTGCTTTAAAATTAATAGAAAGCATGAGAACTTGGTATATGATAGTCAAATACTTGGATAATAATAATGTCTCTATTTGGAAAATTACTGCAGAGTTCTGGCAAACACTTATACCACTTACATCGTAATCCAAGTCATCCTGTCTGGGTGAACACTGCAAAGGAGAGTGCTACTTTTCTTTCTCCGTGCCCTTAAACCTCGTTGTTGAACGTTGTGCTTGCTGAGGATGATTTAGGAGTCTTTCCCATAGAAATACTTGCAGAATGAGGCTGATGATTTCCTAAACTTCCTTCAAGTTCCTATTCTACTGCTGCTCCCAGTTGGACGGATGAAAGCAGGGCAAGCTGCAATAAATCTGTGGACAGGAGGTTATCTGTTCAATTACATTATGAGTCTGGACACACACATCAGGTTGCAGTGAAGCAAGAGATGTCACATTGAAATCTGAGAGCATCATCAGCTAGCATCCTATAACTGAACTGCTGAAAGCAGAGGGTAACACATCTGTACATAATGGGATGTGTTCCTGAGGCTTAATGATATCAGCTTTTGTTTGCTGTATACAAGGCCAAACTTGGCAGAACATGTGGGAGCTGGTTAAAATATAGCTGCAATAATAACATTAGCATCCTCATTTTTGTAACTAGCGTCATGACTAAAGATGACAAGCAGTTGACATTTCTGGTTCATGTCTCCTCTGCAAAGTGACATTCTTTAGGAGATCCGGTGCTGCTGTCACATCTTTTGGGCTCTTCCAAGTTTATATTGGCTTATTGAGAAAAATCTTACATTTTTTGATGGAAACATGACACTCATCTGCTATCCTGGAAATATCTCTAGGCTCTGGCTAGCAAATGCATTATATTGAGAACAATGGATTTTGAAGAGGTAAATTATTACTGTTCTATGTTCTAGAGTACAAATTTTCACTCCAATGATTTTCAGTATATTGAAAATTCAAACACCATTATTCCTTCACAAAGCTAGCTCTGCAAGCACCAATACAAACTATTCCATCAAATCTGAGGTTAAAAGGGAAAATTGAGTGTTTTGACCACTTGATGACTTTCGAGGGGTTTGGGGGTCAAGTTTTAGGGAGTGCAAGAGGTGTCAAACGTGGTTGCTCAGTTGCTCAGTTGCTTGTGCTATTTCCAAGAAACGGTGGTAACTCTGGGGGAATGCGCTCGTGGTTACTTAGCACAGCCAGAGCCTTTCACTGGCATGTCGCTGTCTCCGAAGCTTTGCCAAAAGTCTGAAGGATCCAATGATGGCTACCAAGTGCCTGACAGGCCTTGGCAAATTCCCCTAATTAACTTGAGGGCCCTTGCAGAGCTTCTGTGCCTCATAATGAGTCCAGTCAACAATTTAAAACCATGTTGCGAAGCAGATCTCCTCAGTCCCCAAAAGGGTTCACCTTAATCTCCTCCGCCCCACCGAGATCTTCAGCTGGAGAAACTCTGGCAGAGGGCAAATGCTGCAAGGAATTTCTAATCCTCAAAGGGACCCTTGCAGGGTTCTGAGGCAGATCTGGTCAGATTAAGAGGGTTTGTGAAGGCCCCAGGAGTAGCTTGAGGGGAGAAAAAGGCAAAAAGACAAACTTTGGGTCCAGTTGTAGCAAGCAGGAGCCCAAGATATGCTAATTAACACAGCTGCCATCAAGGATGTAATCTAATTTACATACTTGGTAGTGAATAAATGCTTCCATATGGCAGAGTACCAACATTTTTCCTTGACAACTTTATCAAAAAGCTAATGGAATTTGCATGCAAAAGAGAAAACTTTTTCCAGCTTGACTAAAGATAACAAATCCAGTAAAGGAAGTGAGAGAAATGCAAGGGGAAAAGATCATGTTACAGAAAAGTAGATATTAGCAAACTAAGAAACTATGTTTTAAATATTTTGCTAATGGAGCAGTAGGAAAACTCAGAAATGCTCTACAATGTTCCACAACTAAGTCTAATTGTTTCCTCATCTTCTTGTCCCAACCAAATCCGTGAAATGGCCTTACGCTTGTTCATCCAGTACATTCACCACTGCCAACTTGAGGCAGATGCTCAAATGCTCAGGTGCCCAAAATGAGCCAGATGCTCAGATGCTGTACTACTGGACTTCCTGATGCGTGTAAGCCCACAAATCCATCCCTGCCTTCAGAGTCCTGGACTAGCACATGATTCACTGTGTGTGGCAGCAGAGCTCCCCATAGTGCATGAGAGCTTTGCAGACTGCCTCAACAGTCATGTCATCTTCCTGGTGCAGGCCATCTCTCTTAGTCAAATTGGCGACTTCCAAAACTCTGTGCATACCTCCCATTCAGCTGGAGGAACCAACTTTATTGACTATGGCAGCTGCTGTTGAAGGTGGCCTCAATGATGGGCCACACAAAGGATGACACTGCTCTGAAGTCGCTCCATTTTTTTTTTTGACTAAATTGGACCTCTGTATTGGAAATGTTTGTCTGATTAATCACAGGCTGACTGCTGGGGTGGCCACTGTGTTATCGCTAGGCATCAGAGGTCTTAGCCAAAACCAACAAGGTGGCTTAAGAGTGACGATACTGATTCAGGGAAGCACTTTTCCCTAAGCATGAGTACTTTTCACACTGAAGCAGAAAGTGGTGGTTTGGGAAGATGTAAACTCACCTGGCCATGTGCACTCTCCAGCCTGTCAGACACTTGTTGTACTTCCCAAAGGGAAAGTATAAAACATTAGTGGTATGTTCTGAAAACATCCACAAAGCAAGTTCTGCCCCCATGGAGTTTCCCAAAAGGGAATGCCCTCTGTCAGGAAGATGCTGGACTCCCAAGGATTTTCAACAGCCTTTTCTTTTGGGGTCTTTGCCTGAAACAGGGCTGCCTGAGAAATGACTACTCAATTTGTTGTATAAGGCCCTTCACTATGACCCTAAGAAAAGAAACTTGAAATACCAGGCATGTTCATCATTAAGGTATTCGTAGTCTATCTGTAAGTGGTCAAGGATGTGAATTTCACACTCATATGTCCAATATATGCACAAACACAATAACATAGCTGGGCAAACCAAGCACAGGACTAAATGACCTAACAGGTGGTAGAGTAAGCTGAGCTAGGTTTAAACATACCTACATAAGGAGCCATACAACTGCTCTTAGCCAGGTTCTGGAAATTTTCCCAACTGAAATGTAGTAATATTTATATATGTGCTTAACCTTAGGTATTTGTGTTGTCTTATTCAGACTTCATGCTTGAACGTGCTGGATGCAAGCCAGGGCACAAGGCCCCTACTGAGGATCAAGCTTAGTCTAGTCATCATTCTCCTTTTGAACTTGTTCTGATCAGTCATGAAACAAGTACTTCTGTAATCCTCACTGGGCACCTGAATTAAAGTCTCACCACATTCTGCAGGTAGCCTTGCCCCATCTAAGTTCTCTCTCTGTTTTTCTCAGAAAAGTCTTTGTATCCAATGGAGAACAGAAACAAACTTATTCATATATGTAAAATCAAAATTAAAATTTTGTGTTGAAACTCAGGGAAGATGGAAAATTGCTATAGAGTTATAGATTTTAAGCAACAGGGCCATGATTGGAGACTCAATTTTGCTTGTAGATTCCACCTTCAATAGTCTTTAAAAAATCTCTTTTATTGAAATAGTTGAAATTTTATTACAAGTATGATTCCAATTAAGCAAAATTTTTGTGTCCTTTTTGTTCTGCTTGGTTGTTGTCTTTGGTGTTGTGCAGTTATTGTGTGAATTCAGTTTTGTTTATGAATATTCCAGAAAGTAGCTCAAAATGTTCATTGGAAACCAAAATTTGCACCAGAAGGAGTGGATTAGTTTGGACATGCCAACCTTCATGAAATTCAATTACAGAATATTTCATTTTTAGAAGACTGGAAGGTTTTATTTCAACAAGGTCTGAGCTTTTCATTTTGACTTTCACCTATTGACTTATTTAGTACTTGTTATTTTGAACATCAGTTCAGTGACAAAAATAAGGAAGTTGAAGCCAAGCAATCCTGCATTTTTAAGATATTTCATTTCAGAGTGATCATTTTGATGCCTTCCAAAGCAGTCATAATTTCTCTTTTGCAGAACTTAAACTTTTGTTTTATCTATCTTTTAGATACATTTAGAATGAAAAGGAATCTTACAATATTAGAAACTCTTTGTGAAAGGGAAATTCTGAAAATGGACTTTCTTTAAAACTTCTAGCAGGTCACAACTAGAGCAGGAAAATTACTATCTGTATTAACTGATGCTGATACAATCTGGCCTTCCACTGATCAGTGCAGGATTTTTTCTACATAGGATAGATATATGCAATTCTTGACATACGAGTAAACTGGAGCGCTGGAATGTCCGCTGTCACCACATCCATTTGGCAGCAGTGCCACGCAGTCATGAGTAACACACATCCCCTCTGCCAGGCAACTGATGCACCTGCAGGGGACCCTTGCCCTGGCTAAGGCAGGTGGACTGTGAGGCCTGCGAGCTCACCAGCCCAGATCCCGTATGGAGTTTTAAACAGAAATTGCTCTACAGGCAGGAGGACCCTGAGGTAGCTGCAATGGAGAGCTTTCAGCTCTGCTCCCTGGACTCATCTTTAAGACTTCTGTTGAAATAAATTGCTAGGAGTTGTAGCTGTGTGTGCTTGAAATGTGGATGTGCCCCAGTAAGGTAATGACTGCCACTACAAATTGCTGCACAGTTTCCAAAACTGTTTTCTGTCTAAGGTGGTGGGTAAGTACTTGGGCTCCATCACTGTTGCCTCCTCTTTCTCCCATGCCTCCCATTTCCGGCTGCAGTCACGGCAGATGCCGGGCTTCCTTCTCCTCATGCACGTGAAGACAGCACCAAACCTGGCTGGTGCACTGGGCCCTTTAGCCAGTCAAAAGCTTTTTCCTGCTACAGGGCAATGTTGCAAAAGGTGATCTCCTCCTCATTGCTAACACTGGCCAAGAGAAATCTAAACTGATCTTGAGAAAGCTGGAAGTGCCATGCAAAATCCTGACACCAGGACAGGACTGTGCTTGTATCCCCATCTTTCAGCAGAGGTCAATATTTGCTGTGGTAAAGGCAGATTCTGCTCTGTAGCCAGCACTCTCTGCCTCAAACCAGAGCTGAAGAAACATCATCTGAGCCAGCATGGCCCTTATTTCTTTCATATCCCCCTTGTCAACAGTTTGAAAATGAGATAGCTAATTTTGTGCCTGACAAGAAAGGACGGATCATTTTCTCAGATGCTGCTATCAGCAGAGTCAGTGCTGGTACACTCTCCGAGGGAGTCCCCAAACTACAGGTTACTGGCAGGCAGACAAACGCTCGCTGACAGCCATTTGTGACCAACTATGAAACACCATCTGCTGCAGTTGGAGGGAAGGAACATATCCAGCAAGTGATACCACTGTGAGAAATGATTTTGTGTGTTGACACACAGCAGTCTTTAGATAGCCCCAAAGAATAAGCCTACTTTGTTTTTCTAGATTTGTGTATGGGGGAAAGAAACATTTTCTCTTGTTGGGGGTTCATGGGTGAGACTTCCTGGATCTATTTGTATTGGAGACAGAAAAAGAAAGGGTTTGATATGTCTGTATTAACAGGTGTACTAAATACAACTGTGAACTGAGCCAAATGCATATTTAGCAATGTCATGTTGGGGGGTGAAGCACTATCTGACAGCTAAAACACCCGCTGGAGTGTGAATCTGCCACCAACTTGCTTCTGACATTGGGCAAGCCTCATCCCTTCTTTTAGGATTTGGCTCTTAGTGTTGAGGAACAGCAATAACATTTTTCTTCAGGTGAGTGTTGCAAGGACTAGGTAGCGTTTATTCAGCCCTTTGAAATCCCTGGAGAAAGGAGATAAATAAATTTTATTAAACTTCAGAGACTGTTGTCTGGTTCAGAGGCTGCTAAGCAGAAAAACCAAAGGCTTTACCTTCAGTATGTGGGTAGAAAACAAAGCAAAAACAAAACAAGACATTTTCAGACTTGTAAAGACATTCTTGAAAGATTAAGATAATTTAAGTGGCTCAAGTGCAGAAAAAGTACCCACATGTGTCAAAATGCTGTTGAAAAGCAAAAGACTTCCCTTTGTAACTAACTCAGACTGCAGATCCCAAAAGTGTCAGGAGAAGGGATGTTCAGCTCCTTCACAGGAGGAAGGAACCTTACTTGCTCATTAACGTAAATAAGGCATGCAGCCAAAGGCATATGCCAACTCTTCCCTCTATGGTCAGAGAACAAGAGTTTCATTTTTAAGAGTCTTAATAGTCCTATGTCTCATGATTAAGTAATGAGAGCTGGCATCCAAAGTATATGAAGTTCAGCTGATCTTGCATTATCCTTCTAGGCCCTGGCAGACTATAAACCAACATATTTTCAAGCAAAATATGCAGATGCAAAAATAAATAAAAGATACATCTTAAAAGTGCAGTTCAATCTCAAAGCAGAGGAATATCAAATTATTATGGCAGATTATTGCCTTATTTCTTTGAATTCTAGTAAAATTTTTAAACACTGGTACATATATAGATGCTTTTGTATTTTTATATGTGGTTTTGTATGTACATATACACACATAAATACATGTATATGGTTCACACCACTTCTTTCTGATCTGGCCTGCATGTCTGTGAAATTGCAGTTATAGAGATGTTCGTCATCAGAGGCTTGCAAGGCTTAAATACTGCTTTACAGTAGAAATTCTTTCTGAAGGTTAACATAGGATGTCTGGATTCAATCTCTTTAGGCCCATACATATCACATAAAATTGTCTATGAGAGGGCTTGACCCAGACCCTGTTGAAGTTGGAAACACACGGCTGTGTGCAGCGTCACCCAAGCAGGAGCAGAAGGGTTTGGACTTCCCTCTGGCTCGGGGCTGAACCCAGAGATAGCCTGTGGAAGCCCAAACCCTGCACGCCCCCATGGCAGACAGGAGCAGGGACCACAAGTGGAGTGTAGCACGGGCAGTGGAGGGGAGGCAAACCCACCTCCAGCATTCGGCAGGCAAGGCGATGGGAGCGTGGCCAGCCAGCTACAGGGGACGGGGAGAGAAAGTGGGATAGAGGAGGGCTTTCAGGAAACCTTATTTATGATTTAAATATGCTGTCACTTGTGCCCGTGCGATATGAAAACCAAATCTAAACATTTGTCTGTAGAATCAGGTGATGACTGGCCCTCTACTGTCTCAAGGGGGGCAGGAAAATGGTCCATGCACCTGCCACCTAATTCAGTTTAAAACCTGACACATTTACCAAGAGTGGGCTGGCATAATGAACTTCATTCATGCTGTCAGTGGAGTCAATAACTTATCCCCAACTGCTTTTGTCTCCCTGGCGGCAGTGCCTCTGATCGGGCTGAGGTACTTATTCAAGTAAAATTTATTTTCAATTGCAGGCCATAATACTACTGGCACAAGCCTTGCTTTGACAGAAGCTTTTGCTCAAGGCTAAACTATTGTTAAAGTTTGTGCCCATTGTCCGGGGTCTTTGATCTGTCAAAGCTGCTTAACAAGCTGGTTAAAAACTGTTTCAGATAACAGGTGTGTCCTTTGAGGACGCAGGGCCATTTTTCAACTTCTTTAAAAGACTAGTCCAGTAGCTGACTAAAATTTACATGCTGGTTGGTGGTGATATATGTAAAGCACTCTTAAAGCAAGAAATTCGATTTAGGGGTTTATTTCCCTGAACTTCCTTGTGGTTTGTTGCTGGGTTGGTTTGGTTTTGTTTTGTGGTTTAGGTTTTTGGGGGTTTTTTTTCTGAGGAAGTAAAAAGATTTACAAGGTGTTTCTCTGTGGCCTTGGAAGTATTTAGTGGGAAAATGATTGAGGTGCTAAAGCTACCTGTGGCACTACGATGGCACCCAGTCAGAGTAAAGCAGTGTTTGAAGCAGCAAGCACCGGTGAATGCAGCTGGGAGAAAGCTTATGATGGAGGGGAGCAAGAGTGGGGTCACATGGGCTGGCTTTGCTGGGGTAGGCTCGGGGAGGGGAGGAGGGGACACTTCCCCTCCAGCCCAAGCCTGCCTTCGAACAACTGTGCTGCTCCAGCCCACCCCTGCCCCTCAGCTGGCTCCTGGGTCTGCTACCAACTCCAAGAGCCTGTAGCATGGTTAGAATCTGCAGGATCTGTTCTTGCTACATAGAAAGCCCAGTTTCTGGGAGAAGATCCCCATCGTATCTTGAGTCCCCACTGTATAAGCCAGGCCATTCATGCATGGCCAATGGCCTGAAAAAAATTTCCTTTGAATGGTCCATATGTCAGCTATATTCTTTAGGACATGTGAAAAATGGTTCCTCCTCTTCACATATGTTTTTAAACACTACTGAGGTCCTAAGAGATTTAACCGGTTTTAGCCCAACCTAGTTGTTTTTGCCTTTCTTGAAAAAAAATATCAAAAAAAGACAAGTGTGTCCACGGTTATTCTGAAATGCATGGAGTTGGCCTAAAGGTTTAGGGAAAATGGCAAGGGAAGCCTCACTGTATGTGCACTGTGTGTATTAGGGAGAGTGTGGAAGGAAGGGAGAATAAGCATCTTCAGGGGTGGTTTTCCCCTCTCTTTGGATCAATACCACTTAATTGTGGAGCTGGTACTACTGGGATTTTGGTCCAGACTAAGAATTTCTGTGCCTTTCCAAGTTCCAGTGGAGCAGATAAACAGAGCAACCAATCAGTCATGCCTTCCAAACCTGTGTGTGTCTGCAAAGCCCTGACAAAGGCCGAGGGGTGAGTTGACGTCAGCACTGCAATTAGAGGTGTCCCGTACTCCCCCAGCCTGCTGACTGCAGGCTGCTGCACGGGTACCCCAGCTTCACCAGGTACAGGAGGTACAGAGGCTGCAGAGCCCCTGGGATGACCACTTGCAGCTCTGGCCAGGCAGCTTTGGTTGTACACATACTGAACATCTCTTTACGGGCAGCCACTGCGGTCCTCAAGGCTGGTGGGCTGCAGAGACTCCGCAGGAGCGGGCTGAGCAGAGGAGGGGCAGACAGCATCCTCACAGGCAGCTCCGCAGCCGGGAGGGATCATGAGTGAAACGTGGCACTTAGGAAACACCTGCCCATCTTTGACCTGCAGGAAAAAAGCACCTTCAGCCAGTGAGTGCAAGGCCATCTTCAATAGGAAAAAACAGAGCTGAAAGCTCCCCTTATCCAGCAGAAAAGCTCTGACACTTGTTCTCCTCATTCCCCTGAGCTGCGCCCAGCAGCTCCCCTTGCGGGAGAAGCTTGCATACCTTGAGACATGAGCATGGCAAACTGAAATAACTTTGCTTAAAAAGTGAGCAGGCTTCCTAGGCATATTTTTCTCAAACAATCCCATCTGTACCAAAAATCTGCCATCAGCTTGTTCATTCAAGGAAACTGGTGAATAAAGCAAGCACTTTGTCAAATGCAGCAGTTTTGTGAACATCCCTAAACTGAATCAAGAATTAAAGTGAAAAAGCAAAGCTTTTCAAATACCACTCAGCTATGCTCACCATTAGGATCATCACAACTGTTCAAAGATTACTTTGGCATGTGTCTGTGCCATTGATTGGTTTCAGAGATATGTTTAGAGCAATTCACTTTCAGCATTCAAATGTAGCCAGAAAGATGTGAGATCGAGGACAAATTCCTGTTGCAAGGCTGCCCCTGGGCAATGCTGTCTGTGACTTTATTGGATGAAGCATCAGCCTGCTACATCACCTACAACATGTTTCCAGCACCCCAGTGACCGAGTCCGTGTCTACTGGCGGGTTAAAGCTCTCAGTGAGATAAAGTCCTGTTATTGACCGGACACATTAAGGCAGATTTTCGCTTTCTCTATAATCTAGGTTAAAATATTTGCTTCTCCATGAAGACAAATGTAGAGAAATCTACATCCTAGAAATCTGCTTCTTCTCTGCATTTTTCTGATGTAAATTATTAAATGTGATTGGTTTTAAAAGCTGATATTCCCTTACCCATTGCAATCAGCGAGGTATCCTCAATGCTGTGTTGAAGCACAGAATAAGGGCCTATTATGATCTCTCCAGTGAGAAGAGTATCACAGTTGAGAACAAGGGGAATTGAATAATAGCAAATACCTTTGGGGAAAATGTGAAAATTATATATAAAGTAGCCCAAGACTCTGAACCACTTTAACATTACAACCGCCTTTAATTTTAGCATATAATTGTAACCTGCAAAGTAAAATAGGAAAATGCTGTGAAGTGGTGGATGTCCAGTGAGAGCACCAGATTATTACAGGAGGGTATCTGTAGCTATTATTTGTCACTAGCTGTTATTTATATTGCACATGATTCAACAGATGGTCAGGCAGATGCAATGGCAAGGTGAGACAGCCACAGCAGTGAAGGCTGGAATAGAAGATGCTGCAGCTGGAGGGAGAGGGCTGCCCATGGAGAGAGATGGATGGAGCTGGTGGCCGGGTGAGGGGATGAGCAGGAGATGTTCATGTGACTGAACCTGACAATCTCAAAGAAGGGCTCACCTGCTGACTGTGGGGCCCTGCAAGATGTGAGACATGCTGGGATCTTTATGGGGGCAGGCCAGGTAAAGGAATCTGTCCCAATGTGAGTAAGAGAGAAGGAACTGAAATGCTGAGAGTGCATTTATAGGAGAACTGTTCTTCTGCTGTATTGCTGGGAACAGAATTAATCCCAGAGATCTCAGGTAAAATCCACACGGGAGGATTGAAGTGAAGAAGCAATCAGTGCTGACCTGATTCAGGGTATTTAGTTAGTGCTGGCTTTGCCAGTTGGCAAGATTTTGGGCAGAAAGCTTGAACACAAAGAGACTGTAAAAAAGTGCTGAGTCTCAAAAGCATGGATGGAGTGCTGCCAAACTCATGAAATGCATCAGCGGGAATTAAAAAAACCACTGCAACTTTTTAGGAAACACAATAAAAAAGAGAAAAGTAAAGTTTTCTCTTTGGATTATAGCTATGCATTGGTAAGTTGAAATATGATGAAGCAAGTGAAGGATGGGACACTACGTGCAATTACCCTTGTCTCAGCAGGTAGAAAGAAGAGGAGACTAGTCCCTGGGGAAAGCCCTAAACTTCACATTCAGCCTTCGTCTGGAACCACTTCTCCTACGATGTATATGACCCCAAGGAAAGCAAAAGTCCTGTACTTTCCCCAGCTGCTTACAAATTTGGGAGTAGAAAAAGCAAGAGAGTTATTACTGTGGATTCATTTTTCTTGATGAAGATTTGATGATAGGCAAGGAAGGACTGTCTCTGGACATATGATGAATTCTGATACTGAGAGCTATTTTATGTCTATGTGTCATATTTATGAACTGAAAAAGTGCCTGTGAAATGTGCGTCCTCACTGCCATGGGCATCTTTTGCCCCATGTTGATGTAAAACCCATGGAAGAAGGATTTCTTGCACATGGCACAAAAGTAGAAATAGACATTCTTTGCAGTTTCATAGTTCAATAAACCAATCATGCACAACTGGGAAAAGCTAAGCAGAGGGAGCCAAAGAGTAATGGAAACAAATCAAATAATGGGGACCTTGATCAGTTAATAATTCTGATAAATATCTCACTTCACAAAGAAAATGTATTCTCCTAGTAATGTGCAGAGAAAGACAGACAGATAGAGACGACAACAAGGGCAAAAGCTTGCTGTAACAGAGAAAGACTCTGAGACTATATCTATACAAAACATGCCCGTGACCATTATCTAGCTCTGAAGCCAACTGGCACAGACTGGCGTGTGTCCACATTATTAAATTCCTGCTTTCCAGGCAGTGTGGCTGAACACAAATTGCCTGCTGGGATTGGCCTTTGGCCTGTGCTATCCCCAAACCATGCCTGGGAGAGTGCTAGCTGTCTGGAGCCAAAACATGCCAGGAACTGTTGTAACAATTTGACTCTATAAATAATTGAGCTACAGTGCCTGAGAACATTATATAGCACTGGTTAATTTACTAGGAGAGATGAAGGCCATGATCCTAGGTTGGAATGGAAATCTTATAGAGCCCTGAAAAATGGAAAACCCTAGAGAACCCAGCAGCTGCTGTGCTGATGTGAGAGAGGCAGACATCCATAGCTGCACTGAGGCCACATATGAAAAAGCTCATGGCTTGTGGCAGAAGTAATGGAAGAACTGAAGTCATGGGCATGTACATTTACAGCTCCGGAAAGGAGAAGTGCACCATGCTGGAGCGTCTAGTGAAAAACAAACCATAGAAAGGAAGACCCTGAAGCTTTGGAAAGACAGCGCACAAGTGCTTTTGCAGGGCGTACCTCATCCTGCTTCAAAATTGAACCCAACTAAACCTCCCAAAGGTACTCACTGAGAAAGAAAAAGGGGTGCATGCACTGCTTGCAGGTATGGTCCCAAGGCCTCAAGGAGCAGGTGGCCCAGAGGGCTGGTGTGGGCTTATGAGCTGCTCAGGAAGCACGCTCCAAAACACATGGAGCCCCTTGAACCTGGCCATGCCTGAAGGCGAGCTAGGCTAAAGGCACCTCAGCAGACCACGGTCAGCAGTCATTTAGAGCAATGCACTGAGGGAAGGAGAGGCAGGGCAGGCCGCACACACCAGGCTCATGGGAAGTCTGCAGAGCACTCCTGCAGAGCGGCAGGGTCTCAGCTAGACCCATCCATAGGCACCAAACAGCTGCCCCACAGTAACTGCTCTCTGATATTCCCAGAGTGGATGTGCAAAGACAGCATGGATGTGTCGGGACTTCAGTGACAGAGGTCTAGAAAATACTGAATCCACCTTCCATGGAAATGAAGCCTTCAGACCCCTCTAAAGTTTAGGTCCTTTACCAATTTATGAGACTCGGAGGTGTTCAGACACTGGCAACAATCTGGGCCTTTGCATAGAAAACTAGAGTACACAAGGCTTCCTAGCCCTGGCAGGTTTGTTTCTGATATATTTATAGCCCCCTCTAAGTATTGGCACTTATTTGCTGTGGTGTGGTGTCCAAACTCAATTCTCAGTGTTCTCAAGCCAGCCATCATCCCACCCATGTTTGCCACAGTTGTAACTAATTTGTCACTGTCACTTGCAGTTTTAGTAGGAAAGACGAGTGTGAAGCTGGGGATAGAAGCTCTCCCCAGAAGTAAATGTTTCAAGCTGCCTTTCTCCTAGTGCATGAAAATTCACTTGTTGTGTGAAGACCTGACAGCACAGGCCACAGAATCCACCATGGCCAATTCCTCTGCAGAGCATGAGGTAGGGGAGCACAAGGGACAAACTGCATTTTTAGTTGTCTGCTTCCTATACAGAACTTGACAGATCTTTGTTTATCAACAAAAATAAAGTCTGGAAAGAAAATGTTTTATGTGGTCACTTTATTGTTCTTTCTCTGACCTCAAGGAGGAGAGCTTGCAACTCCCTCAGGCCAAAGGTTAGATTTCGCAAAAATGTTTTTATTAGTTGTAAAACATTTCTCTGTTATTTAAAAATACAAATGAATTCTCATATTTTTCAGAGAGCCACCTAACAGTTTGCAGCTGAAACACAGCAAAGTAGCACCTGGTGCATGATAGTCAGAGCCACTGGGTAGAAAACACTTAAAATAAAAGTGAAATATAGAAAAAAAGGAAAAAAGAAAGAAAAAATAAAAAAGAGAAAAGCACACACACACCAAAAAGAAGTCCACAAAAAATAAGTATGCAGAAAAGTAAATTAGTGTCTTCAAAGACAGAACCCATTTTTTATAGCACAAATATCAACTTTCCTTTTGCGCATAATTTGTAAAATATTTCCTCCAGTGGTGTGACTAAGGTGCTATTGCATCCTCAGGTACACCTCTGACATGAGACAGGGTGTCCTGGAGGTGACAAATGCATTCAGAAACCACAGCTCCTTCCCTCCCCTTGTGTGGGGGAACTCTACTATCTCTGCCTTAAACGTCGAGTCTTACCTGCTTTTATTAGCGAACAAGGCATCAGGACCAGGCCACATGCAAATCTCATGGTTTTGAGTTGTGAGTCTTCACAAATCATCTTCATGATAAATACTAAATTACTGCATTGCTGAAAGTTTTTCCCTTGCTCAGCTGGCAGACCCTGATGCTGTTCTCCCAGGTAGCTTTCAAGATGTGCATGTCAACAGCAACAACACTTTGGGGAAAAACAAACATAAAAATACTGAATTAAAATATTGATCTGCAGCTTTTTATCAAGACTATATAGAACTCTACCCTAACCTACAACAGCGTCAGAAGACTTGGGAGATCTAGTAACAGGTTATGGTCACACAGTCGCAATACTAATTGTAGTGACAATACTAATTTTTAAGAAGTTTTGCCTGTCAGCCAAACTTTACAGTTCTGCTGCTGTGAGTGCCTACTTCAATGTAATATCGAGCAAAAAGGGTTTGTTTCAACTTCAGAAGAGAGAAATGGAGGGCATGAGAAAGAAGATTTGTTGGGGTAAGCAGGCTACAGGCACTTTTATTCACCCTTCTGGTGTCTTCAGTGTCTCCTACAAAGCAGTTTTTGGATGCTGAACAGTTGTTGGATGGGAGTACACATAGAGATACAGATACAGACACAGATACATTAAAAACTGTATCACCTCCCTGATGTAATGTAAGATTGGTAATTTCTTTTTGTTTTATTCATTTGACCCTAAAACCTTTCATAGTTCTAATCGACCTGATTACTTGAAAAAATAGAGAACACAAAATTATCAACAATTAAACAACCACTAAGCTTCTTTGTTTAAAAAGTGGTTAAGCAACTGGGGGAAGATCCTTCTGTGAATGCTGGGGTGGTTTGGTTTTGTTTTTTCTCTTTGGTCAAAGTGTGCCTTTTATTCAAAAGGTTCCAATATACAGATTTTTTTTTTTTGAGACTATTTTGTTCTTACTCTGTTTCCCTATTCAAAGTACATTAAGATGGCACTTAGGGACATGGTTTAGTGATGGACTTGACAGTGTTAGGTTTACAATAGGACTCAGTGGTCTTAAAGGTCTTTTACAACCTAAATTTTCCTATGATTCCATGATTATAAAGTTCAATTCAGCCACCTTAACATAGTTATTTCCTCTGAGATGCCCTAGGATGTTTCACCTGACCTCTCCTGCTGGTCCAGTAAAATATGAGTGTTCAGGGTTATTTTTTAGTTCTGGGTTATTTTTTGGCAGTACAGTGTGGATGTCTCAAGGTATTCCTGATGAAATTGAAAGCAAAGCAAGAAACTCAAATCCTTAGATTTCACCGAACTTCAGTGAAAGCTGTCTGCTTACATTTTAGAATTTAGCTTGTATTTAACTACTAGCTGGCTGTTCCTGTTTCAGACCTGAGAATGGGTTTGTGTGCCTCCAAAGTGCCCATTTTCCTCTGCAATATTACTGCATCTAGTAAAGGATTATACTCTCCCTCTCAATCTTGCCCCTTTGTTTTCCCTGGCAGCAGCACGATGTCATCTTGTGGCAGCACTTCCAGCTCAAATCCATGCCTCCCTGATTCTGCAGGAGGGAAAATGGGGCTGCAAAGAATAGAAAATACAAAATTAAAAAATCATGGATAAGAGGAGGTAGGAAAATACGACAGAAAGTTAGAGGGAGGCAGAGCAAGACACATGCATTTTAAGAGGCACGAATCTGTAAAAAGCCCCTTATTAATTTTGCTTGGAGAGTAGGGCTACAGCCAGGGTAGCTGGGCAGGCAGCCGGGGTCTGGACCTGGGGCAAGGGGTAGCAACCTATGAAAAAAAATTACTCTTCCCCCCCCCCTTTCTTTTTTTTTCCCCTCTGTGACTTCAAAGAAAAACGATTTGCTCATTTGGTAATAACTGATGGGGACCGTGAATTACTGAGCAATGCCCCCAGCCTAGTGTTTATCTCCTCACCAATAAATCTCTAAACTGAAGCAATGAAGCTAAGTACTGCTGCTATTTCTGCATTTTATTTCCATATTAATCAAAACACAAGCCTACCCCCACCTCCTCCCTGGCCCCATGGAGCTGGAGAAGAGGCGCCCTGTGAGGGGACTGTCTCGGTTGGATTTGTCAAGTGGGGGGGTCTGGTGCGATGGGAGAATGCGGGAGATAAAAAGCACCACAACTTACAGAGTTGAATCAAATGCCCAGTGCCTGTGGTATTGGTGTCAAATTTGTGGCAGACCCCCGGAGATAGAGGCAGCGGGGTCCTTCCCCGTGGGAACTAGGAAGCAGTGGGAAGGGAGGGGAAGTTGCTTCCTCCTGAGACTCGAGCAGCCTCTACCTTGTCTACAGCACAACTGAGCTGGGACCCAGCCGTCAGCAAGGGGACCCACAAGTGAAAATGAACAGTGTCCATCCACCTTGGATATATTTATATTTATGTTCATGTTTACATGTGTATGCATTTTATATATGTGCATGCAGACATTACTCATTTTTGTGGTGGGAACAAAAAGGATTACCTGAGATCACCAAGCTCTCATCTATCCCAGGAGGAGCTGGCTTAGCTGGGGCTGTGCCACACCAGATCATGTAGGGCTGTGCTCTGCCATGCCCCAGCCACACAGCTCCATCAGCAGACAGGGACGAGCCCAGAGGGTGGGCACTGACAGAGCCCGTCACCATCGGATCTTTCCTGCTCACCTATTTCTATTCCTCAGCCCTCTGCCCCCCTCCTTTTCTTTTTAATTTTTTTCTATTCTATTTATTTCTCATGTGTGTTTGTGAAGGGAAACTGTTACAAAAAACCCCCACCTTTCCTCCTTCTCTGCCCATGGGCAAGTACCTCCACAAGTTGTTCCATTGTTGGCTGTTCGTTTGGTTTTTTGCAGGGGAGAGGAAGGGAAGGGAAGGGAAGGGAAGGGAAGGGAAGGGAAGGGAAGGGAAGGGAAGGGAAGGGAAGGGAAGGG
>WBMZ01009075.1:0-104029 GCA_013400975.1 Atrichornis clamosus | reverse complement strand
GAGGTACTGCAGCCTCCCTGTCTGCAGACAGCCGCACATGCACTCCAAGCTGTCAGCGGAAATAAAGAGGCAGGAGGGGTTCTTTGTATGGAGTTCTGTGGAGTTTAATGAGGGTCCTCACACAAAGGGGTCCAGGCACAAAGAACAAGATTAGGGGCTTACACGAATTTATACCGGGATAGCAAGGGGCGGAGTGAACATCAGGGTCCAATCATGTGAGGGTCCGGGGCGCAGATAAGGTGGGGTGATATGAGGAAAACCAATCGGGGAAGGAGAGGGGAGGAGAAAGGGAGCCAGAGCCTATGGGGTGTCAAGTGATGAAGAACTTTCCAGAACAGGGAAGGGGAGGCCAATGGATTGACAAGAGGATTGGCATGACTGGGTTACATAACCATGGGAGAAACCCAACAATAACTTAGGGGGGAGATGTCAAACTTCTGCTGCAGAGGCAGCTTCCACCACCACCACATCTCCTTAGGGCTGTTCTAAATTATTTTCAAGGTCACTTTTAATGGTCCATTTGAAAGGCAGATACACACACTCACTACTACTGATTCCTATGTAACATTCTTCGGGTTTACAGCTCAAGAAAACTGTTAGAACCTCCTATTCTCTGCCACAGAATAGACCATGATAATACATATCCCTAGTCTGTGCTACATGCACATAAAAGGTAGATCTCCTGCCAGGAGGTGCTGTGTTAGAGAGACACTTGCCCAGCAATCAAAGTATTCAAAGCTGCTCTGTACTGTAAGTGTTACATCAGGGAAAGGCTACAAGGTGTGAAGAAAAACTGGCTTCTCTGCCTCTTTTGGTTGACATCACCCCTCCTTCACCTTTATATAAGCAACATCTGTCCACCTTATAAACAGGGTATGTGTTGCACAGTTGGCTATTTTGTATCACTTCACTGCCTTCTCACTAGAGTCATGTTGACAATAAAGGAAACACAAAAGCAATTAAGGAATACACATTTTGGGGGTTGTTTTATATGCTTTTCCACAGATTTACATTTCAGATTTCATGCATTTGTTCATGGATGTGCAGATTAGTTAATCTGTGTCCATTAAAGATGTGCCCATCTTTAGAGTACATGAAATATCCCAGCTTTCACTTCTTTGTAATTTCCCCAATATTACTGGCAGTACTTTTAACGGGAAGATGTGTTATCTCTGAAGCATTTACTAAAAAGAAATGTAAAAGTAGTCCTCCAGGGACAGATTTGCCAAGTGTTTGCATTTACACTTGCTACTTTGAGAAGCAGGAACATCTTGCAGCTGTCTGGCAACTGATGGCATCTTTTTGTACACTAAGAAGATATTAAACAAATTACCACCATAATTTGGTGCAAATTGTGGGCTTAATCCTTTCAAGTGAAACACCAATTCAGTTTATCCAGTTAGTTAACACTTAAGATTTCTTTTCTCTCTTCATCTTTCAGCTTTCATTTGTTACATAAACATTACTGCATACAACAAAGCTACTTTTATCATCTAGCATTATTAGCTTGTGAAGACAAATGTGAAAAAAAACAAGCCAGTGCAACTTAAAGGTTTAATGCTTCCTTTCCTTTGAAGGATGCTGCCCAAATGGCTAAAACCTTTTTACCCAGCATTTCTCAGTGGGTGTCTGTGTGAGAGGACAGCTTTGTGGGCTTGCCCATCCACCTGTATGAGGATGTTGAACTGTAGGTGCTGCTGTGCCACTGTATCTGAAGAAAAGTTACAAAGCAAAGGATTTGCCTAGTATAACAAACATTGTCCATGCTAAGCTGTCTGATGGGCGCTGGTACAGTTATATCTATACAAAACTTCCTTCAGTCATAGACATCTCTTGTTTCCTGCTTCTTCACCTTATGTTCTAATCTCAACAGCAGGCTTTTAATTTTGGCATTGACACTAGCTGTTCTGTGATACTGGGCAATTAACCTTAGTCTCTGGAACCTACTCTATGTGGCTGTGCTAATATATCATCTTCCAGGGAAGGATACTGCAAGAATTGACTATTATTATAAAGTACTCTCAGATCTTTGGATATAGAGTATTTACACACAGACAAAAGGAAGTAGGTGTTCGTAGGGCATGCAAGGATTCAGCATCCTCTTTCATAATCATCTCTGTTTATTCAGCCTGTTCCTTTTCATGCTACAAGAATACCTCATCTAATTTCCTAATTTATCCTTCTCACACATGTAGGCATAAAATAATACACTTGAGCAGTTTCCAGACACTAAACTTTTTAACAGACAGGTGACATAAAAAATCCTTGTCACCAAACATAAAAAGTAGCATGACTAATATTGTTATTCTAGGTCAGCTAATCAGCATTTAAGTGAAATCAGCTCTTCAGCTAGAATTGAAGAATGGATGTGCCTTTTTGTCCTATTACTTCAATTTCTTTGACTGCAAATGTAATGCAAAGCCCTCAAAAATAACTTACTTAAAGCACTGACACCTTCAATTTTATCAGTTGAAATAAATAGCCAAATATCCTTACCAGAACTTGTAGTCCACTTGCAGGCCAACAAGTGTTACCTTTAGGGAATGATTAACTATAATTTCTTCCTCCACTGACTTGTCAAAAAACCTGCTCAAGAAACTTAGGGTAGTTGTGAAATTTGTGCTAGTAATTAGCTTCTTTTTTACTGAAGGAAATGCAGTCAGTCAGTCATCAGTGAGAAAAGTAAGTACATCTTTTTTTTTTATTTTGGAACTTATCCTTGTAATTACAAACATAATCTAATGTAGTTTAATCACAGGTAAAAAATATCTTCACAGCAGATTCATGTCTGTAACATGCATTTATGCACGCATTATTTTTTTTCCTGATTTTTTAAATATACCATTATCAATATGCACTTGGGATACAGATACGGAATATACAGCCTAACCTGTCTTTTATCTACTCTAAGTTAAATCTTAGACATAGCTTTCAGAAGTAAAAAGCACAGTCTAAATATAAGACTTTTTATTTGCTGTGCTTAAGTAAAATTTGACTCACTACTCAATCAAAGTAGAGTACCGCCTCAGCTAGCCCCTGGTACAGCAGTTTTGAATGATGTTTCAGCTCAGTTTATTTTAACCTGATTTAGTAATAATTACTTACCCAAAAAAAAATTTTGCATATTGGGGTGCAGTGTTTTTTTAACATTTAGACCAACTTAAATATTTAGTAAGATCACAGGAACTTGAAGAATCAGGTGGCTTGATATGTTGGCTGTGCAAAAATGCTATGTATCATCTCAGCAGAACAGATTTTTGTACCAGCAGTGAAACTTGGAACAGCTTTCTGTGGGCAACTCCTTCAGCTGAGTCAGAACGAAATCTTGTCAATAGCTTCCCACACTGTCTCACTTCACCACACCACAGCACCTACGTGTTTGTAGTTACAAAGAAGTATCATCTGTCTCTTGGTTAGATTAAATTTAAATATATAATTGACTTTTGTACTGAAAGTAATAGTTTTGATGCTGAATTAGTTGTCAGATTGCTAGTGCTGCCTCACAGGCCTCTTGCACTCTATTCCCAAAGCTTTGTTTTGTTGAGCCTTTTTTTAATCAATTAAGTAATGCCATAGAGCTTTTCACATTTCACTCATGCAGAGTAATTCTGCTGAGTCACAGTCATCCAAAGGAGTCAGAGGCAAAGGACAGATCTCAGTCAGACAACGTGAAAGCAGAGCCGACTTTCCCTCCTAGAATGGTTTAACAGGGAATAAGCTCCTAGTGTGCCCATGCCTCCAAGCATGGGTTTGGACAAGATGTGTACTCTGACACAATAAAGAAAGCACTGACATTCATGAAAAAAAGCTTTTTCCCTTTCTTTGCAATTGCTTCCCCTCATGCAGCATTCCAGACTGTTTGAACACTTGTTCTTTTTAGAATGCCAAGAAACAACAAAAACTTTAATTTCTCCCCCCAACTAAATCCTTATTTTTTATTATGCTTTCATTTTAAAGGCTGAACAACTGACAAGAACACATAATGGAAAAAGCACAAAATCCCACATACGGTTCTTTTGCCAAGAGGCCAGACAGGGTGGGTGTCAAGTAATTTTTTTATTCTTTTTCTTTCATTTCCACATCTTTTTTTTCAGTTCTATTAGAGAACACCAGGGACCATTTTTCCTACACTCTCTCACAAAACTTGAGAAGCATACGGCAAGTTCCCTTTAATCATAAAGAAAAAGTTGAAGTGAAAAGAAAAACTGAAAAAGAAAAAGGCTCTTACCAGCTGTAGTATGAAGATATAACTAGGGACTGCCAAAAAGAAAATTACCTTCATTGAGACTCCAGTTGGTAACTCCTGACAGATTTAAAGAAACTGCACAGGGAACCACATCGGGAAAGTTTTATAAAAATATTCCTGCAGTGGAAAAAGGTTAATAAGAAATAAAATGATGCTATTGAAAAGCCACTGTTTCAGTGCTATGCCTGCCACTATCACGCACCTCTTCAAAACCAATCTGTACAATATATATTAAGAATTTTATGATCAATAGTCAATTCACCTAACTAGTTACAAATACTTCATTCAAGAACCATTACCTCAAGTGTTTCTTATGTTAATAAATCAGAACACAGATGACAGCAGTTTAAACAGTGTACATTGAGATTTATTAGAACAAGCACTAATAGCAGCAGTGTACAGAGTGATGGAGACAATGTACTGTATGCACTGAACAATAATAATTATACAATTGCACTTCTTCAGAGATCTATTAGAAAATGCTTTTCAGTAAACAGTTTCCCAAATCTAGCATTGTTTGGATTTGCCTCTGAGGAAAAAAAATTACAAAAAATTGGCTTTATCTTTTTTTTTTTTTTTTTGTAAGGCATTAGCAACATTCATTGGCAGGCTACACAAGTCATTTGTACATGCATTATCCAATTACATTGCAACAGGTAAAAGAGCATCATGTTTCCTCAAAAACTAGAATTGTGTATATGTTTTGGACACAATATCCTGGTAAATCCAACTTAGCCTGATGGAAACAGATGACACCTTTTGTTACATTTTAGAGCGCAACAAAAACTACAGCATAGCCAAATTCGCTTTTTATTTCCTACCAGAAGCTGTAGGACCTCCTTCAGTTGGAGTTGGTATTATGGGTATTGTGTATACCATATAAATCACTGGAATAAAGTCTTAATTACTGTTTTTTGTTTACTATTCCCCCCACTACCACCTCCCTGAATCATGTGGCTAAAGGATGCTCAACTGTAATCAACATTAACTACTGAATGATCTTGGTTTTTATTGCATGAGAGGTAGTCAATGTGAGGCCTCATCTGCTCTCTGGATTACTACAACAGTACGTTCAAAACCAACTTACAAGTGCAAAGACACAGAATAAGTTTTGCAGCTGCGTTACATATAAACTTAAGAGTGTTTTCTTACTGCTCCTTTCTGGCTAGGTTCAATCTCAGAAGTAGCCAGAGAACTCAATATACCAAAAAAAGCAATTCTATGTATGTGCTAAAGCCTAGATGGAAGAGGCACTTTCTCACGTCAATCCTTTTCTGGGCTGAGATTAAGAGTGTGTTCTTAGTGAGCCACCCCCTTCTCCACAAATCAGAAAGGTTAGACTCCTTTTTTTGATTGGCATACAGTACTAGCAGCCCTGAGCTCTGGGCTGGCACCATCCTGGCAAAAGTACAGGGAAAGAGGAACAGGGATTGCAAATATTCTTACAATTAAGCTTGCCAGAATGAGACATAATATGATGAATTGTAATTGTTTTAATATACTGTTCTTTCTTTCAAATGTCATACCTAATTGAGCTTTGCAGAGACATGAAGTTACCTTGCTTTTAAATACTACAAGCTCCAGAATAAGGTTACAAAATTCAGGAGAGTCAAAGGAAAGTCAAATATATTGCTCTGAGTGGCAAGCAGTCAAACCAACTGTATTTCACATGTTTTGTCTTCCACAACACGGTGCACATGTTCAAAATTAAGCTTAAGTGTAGCTAGTTGAATACCTAGGCTTGATTGCACATTAGGCCTACAGTTGAAATAGATTTGGGCAGCTAGATCATCCACTCACCTGGAAGCTCACTGGGTTCAATGGAGAATGGAGTACTAACAGCAGCTCAGCCTCTGCATAGGTTCTCATTTGCTGAAGCATGTAGGAATCAGACATCAAGTCCTATAAAGCCTGAGGTATCCAGGTAAGCAGGTACATTGCTTTCTTAGGAATGTCACTGTTGAGCATGTTTATTTGAACTTAAGCATCTACATCTTTTAAGCTGATTCAAATGAGATTATTTGCAATGTTAATGCCGAGTATATATTGATGCTTGTGCAATGTCAGAGTCCAAGAAGATGGAGCAGAAGAAAAATCTGATGTGCATTGCTGGTTAACTCTAGCAGTGAAATAAAAGTCTGTAGATTTGGAATATGCAAATTATATCCTTTCTGTATCATTCCTCAGCTGCTGATGTTTAGTAACCATAAGCAATAAAATTGCTTTTACAGGCACAATCAGCCCGTATTTGGAATCAGAATTATTAAGACGTAAAAAAGAATCATCATGAAGACATCCCAAACTTGTGAATAGTCAAGCACAGATTGATGCATTTGCAGGAAATCAATTAAGATCAATTAACACTATTTTTTTTAATGCTGAATTACTGAACGTACTATTAAGGACTAAACTTATGCTTTTAAAAATTGCAATACTATAAGTAGCTTATATAACTTTCACTACAAATATCTGCAAATCAATTTTCTATTATTTATAGTTATTTAGAAATTATGGTACTGATTTTCTTTCCAGTGTCCTATTCATCTTCAACTCATTATGTAAGTCCACAGTGAACTTTTAAGTATAAAATTGGGAGTGCTGCAGGTGAGGTTTAATACTAAGTACTCAAAAATAATGCCTTCTGCAACATTTGGATAGCTGGGTACATAGATGTTTCTCACTGGTTTTCTTTCCCTTAAGTAAACTTTTTCTATTGCTTTCAAACAATAGAAAAAATTTTATCTGGTGCATCTAGAAACTCAGACCCTTTGTCATTGCAGTCTGTTATTTCCCTTTAAAACAGACACTGTCTCAGGACTCATAAGTACTCTGTCTTACCGTACTCAAAAGTAGCACTGACTCTATATGTTATGCTTCTAAAAAGCAACTTTTTGTCTTTAAATTCATCTTTAAGACCACAAAGCAAGTTTCCGCATGCCTTTGTAGCTGACATGATAGCATAATCACAGTGGAAAGAGCATGAAGATCTCCTTTTTTAAGTACAGTACGCAAAGAGGTGTACAGGGAATCAACAGATATGGTTGGGTTTGTTCGGGTTTTTTTCAGAACAGCACAGGGATACGGGCAATCAGCAAAGAATGCTCTTTTAGCTATTTAGGTTCTGACATTTTGGCCTGCTAAAAAATTGGTGCAGGGTGCTATTTACCACCTGAAAGGCTGTTAAAAGCAAAGAAGCTCAGTAAGGCAACGTAAAAAAGACAACTAATCTAAAACTTACTCTTCTAATGGCATTGTCAGAATCTGAGCAAGGTAAAAATGCTAACATTTATTACATTTCATACATGTGCCCACAGGATCTGATCACAACAAAAAAGTATTACATTATTCCCAATTTATATTAACTTTGTGCAAAAGTGAGGGAAAATACAGAATTCTTTGCTGTTGAAATACTGAGAAATCATAAATCACCGAACAGTTAATTATTCCAAGAAAAGTAACGACCTAGAGGAGTGTCTTGCTACTGGTTACAACCAATAAAATTTACATAATATCCTGATACAGAACTATCATAACAGTCTTTCTTGATACCATAATTTAATTTTATGATGGCTTTTTATGTGCTAAACAAAAGTATCTGCTTCAGACAATCTAGCAGTAACAGAGAACAAGTAGTTTGCTATGCATTCTGGGGAAGGAAAAGTATTTCAGACATCAGATGCTGGCTGCTTGATTTCTTACTTATTTTATAGTAAATAACATAGACACAAATCAATATACAAAGAAGAATCCCACTGATATTTCTTTTTGGTCCAAGGGTGAAATGTTAGTGGTCCACGCTGAGAACTGGAGATTTAGTAAGACGTGAGCACCACTCTTCATGTCTGCAGGATTCCACACGGTTTAATTTTTAAAACTCGAACTTCATGTGATTAATTCTTAATGAGGAAAAAATGTTTGAAAATAAGTAGTATAAAAATGATTAAAAAGGAACAAGAACAGTGTCTTTGCTAATTAGAGTGAAAGTTTGACTAAGATAGAAGTTGTCAATTTGCATTTATGCTTGCATACAAAATACACTCAACAGCATTTTTTTTTCTGCTCAGTCAGGTCTTCTGTGAGACTTAGCTGAAAATAAAATTTATTGTGATCTGAATTTGTTATACTTTATCTCAACCACTAAAGAATGCCAGTAGCACTTATTTTAAAAAACTAAATGGACTTATTTTCTAACCTCAAAATGGAATTCCAATTTTCAATGTTGACTTCAAGATAGGTGACAAAGTAGTTTTAATATATTTATTGTGATCCAGTCTCAAAATATTTTATAAAATATTAAGCAAATACAAGGATAATAGAAGATCTCATTTGTATTTCTTCCATATAGTTAAGAAGCTATCCTGAGTTTTCCTTTGCCTGGAAAATACTGAGGATTAACCTTGTATTAATTATGTTAATGTTAATATAATAATCCCTTTTCAGGTGAATTTAGCAAAGAAAGGGAGAGCATCCAGCACAGGACTACTAGACAAATCTGAGTTTGCAATCCTGACTGTAACACTCGTTGTTCTCTGTGGACATGACAAATCAACTCTTGGGACAAGTGCAATCCTAAACAAAGATGCAGTTTCAGAAAAAGAAGTTGCATGTGTGGCTACACCGACTGGCACAAGGAGCAAGTACCTCAGTGAAGAACAACAGTTCTTTTTGAATATTTACCACTGTGTGTGCTGCTCTTGCATAGCACAACATTATACATTAGTATAAGATATCCTCTTTCATTAATGCAGACCATTAAAACCATCAGTCAATATGGAGATACATTTTAGTGTTTCATGGGAGACATCTGAATCATTGCTCCAGGAGTACCAATAAGCAGCTCTACCATACTTCAATGAATTATTCATAAATCAGAAAGAGTAGATTACACACTGCTGATTATGTATTCAGACTATGTAACTCTCTTTGTCCACATTACCAGGACACCTTCAGCCAAATGCTGGCTAAAGTCATTTTTTATTTATAAAAGGAGTAAAAACTTCCCTTCACCTTCAGCATTAATTCTGAGCAAATGTCACCAATCTTCCCTTTTTTCTTGCTGTCATGGATCAGTGGAAAGAAAAAAGGTATTAAGATAACTTGTCTGAAATGGATTCAGCAACTCTACTGACATTTTAATTCCTACAAGTTAGAAAACTTTGTGTTTTGTTACATCTCACACTGACAGAGCTCCTCTGACTAGTTTCACCATTCTGCATTGTTGTCCCTCCCTCCCCTTTCATTTCTGAGGTTTGTCAAAGATTGCAAGAAAGGCAAAAAAAAAAAAAAAATTAAAGATGTGATGAGTTTATAATGTCACAAAATTTGACAAAGGAGGAGGTTAGTATATAAAACACAAGTACATCAATATAACTTTTTAAACTTTCAAGAAACTGCATACAAATCCTTTTATAAAGAGACTTTTCAGTTTAGTGAAAGAAATATATAGTTTATACCAAAGCCAATGAATGAAAGTGTTTTACATATGATAGTTTAAAGAGTAAATAATGTATTTGCTTTTGTAAGTAGATTTCTTGCAATATATAATAGAAAAATAAGATAAATTGCTGTAAATAAGCCATTTCTTTCAGAGTTGCAGCATTCTCTTGGGTGCCAGTCACTGTTCTAATGGAGCTTAGGGAGATATCCTCCCCAGGAATAATTAAACCTTTATTAACACACTTAGTCTAGATTCCTCTGTTAAAAAAAAAGAAAGAAAAGAAAAAAAAAACCCCAAAAAATCCAAACCACCCTTTCTTCATGAAAATACTTACTGGTATCAGAATTATCATTAAAGTAACCAGGAATGGTAAAGTAGAAAATTATACTCCTTTTTATACTAAATATACCTCGAATTTGTCAATATCTGCATTAAAGTGTACATTGAAGAATAACAGTTAGTTAATGTCAGACAGAAAGAAAAAACAAGGTAGCATTTTTCAGCCCCAGTAGCTGCCAAGGTGTTATGACACTTAACCACTTTTTCTTAGCTTTCTCATGGGTCTGTGTATAACACAAGGTTACTAGTGAGGACATTACAGTGTTTCTAATACACTTTTGTCACTATTAATCTTATTCTCCCAGGAGGGCCAAACTCTCCATCTTAAACCCTCCTAATATTTTAGCATATGAATACAAATACTTTCCTTTCAGGTGAATTTAATCTAAAAAACTCTACTTTCATTGTGCACCTTCAGTATTACTAATGACATCTAAAAATGTTAATTTCTCAGATTACAACTGCAGCCAATGGCCCATTAAATAGCTACTGTTTATTGTTGCACCAGAAAATGTTTAAAATCCTGTAAAACACGGAGGCCTTGCAAACCTTCCCTACACCAACAGACCTTTGCTAGTGAAAACAAGTTTTGCAAAATAGACTGTATATTCAGCCCACTTGGTTATTGTGCATTGCAAATGAACTTTTCCTCCCTTCAAGGGTATTTCTAAAAATTCAGATGTTTTGAGGTGAAGCTCAGTATAAGACTGCAATTGTGCTGGGTTCCACTGGTGAGAGATGAGAAAATCACATTCCCTCTGATGGGGAACAGAGGACATGGCCCAGATGCAAGGTCCTCACCAGGTGCCCATGGGGGCAGGACCAGTGCCAGCTCCTACTGAGCCTTAAGGTTTGTGTAATTTGTTTCCATAAGTGCTGATGGTGTCCAGAGGGAATTAAGGATACTGTCTTTCAAAACTGTGCCATGTACACATACTGCAGTACTTGACACATGCCTGGCATGTGCTATTCAGATAAAGCTCACGGATGCCATACAAGCTTATTCAGAGTCAGAAGTTCAAAACGAGGAAAAAGAAGGGTAACATTATTTGTATGATGAACAGACTATCGTGGGAATTGGACTTTTAAAGCCAAATACAAAAAAGTTTTTTCACGCAACTTACATCTGTCTAAAATTAAAATGGGTGTCTAGATGACTTTTTAACTGCAGTGATACTGTATGAAAATCAGCTCATATTCAAATTGTGTCTCCCTGTGAGATAACAATTTCTAATATGTCAAAAAATCTAACATCTTTTTAGTACTGATCTAAAATAAGAATGAAGCTCTTTAAGTCCTTGTAAGACATTACATTTGATGAAATAGCTACTATCATCCTGTCATATCCAAAGTACCAGAACAGGGAAGAAATTAAGGTGCACTTTTAAATATTAATAGAAAGTACAACTCATTATTGTGAAACTAAAGCATACGGGTTGTGTTGTTTTATACAGAAATTAGTGTTTTAAGAAAACACAGGAGAAAAGAATATGCCTTTGAAGTGAAAGTTAGAACTTCTTAAAATGGTTGAAAGGATTAAAATGTCAAATGATTTGCACTAATTTTCATCACCTACCAAGCCTATAGCAACTAAATGTACTGCGTTGGACAGTATTTTTCATGCCTTCCAAAAGGAAATACTGCCTGGATGAATGGAGTAGGGTGGGCTGAAAACTGCTCAGATGCCCAGGCTTGAAGGGCGCTCGCTGACCAATGGTTTCCGCCCGCAGGCAGCCAGCGGTGAGCACAGCCCTGCAGGGTGAGTTCTGTGGCCATGTCAATCCACATCCCACCAGTGAGCTGGACAAGGACAGAGGGCTACGTGCTAACTGGTTCGAGGAGGAGGAATGCCAAATGGCAAAGCTTCAACCAGAAGAACACCGCTTGACTTGAGGACTGGGCCAGAAAACACTTCACGAGGTTCAAGAATAGTGAAAAGGTCTGCTCCTGGAGCAGAAATATCCCACGTGCTGGGAAGGGATGCCTGAGCAGCAGCCCTGCCAGAAAACAGGAGGCACTTACAACAGGTGCCGGGCTGCAAAACAGCCAGTGGTGCACTCTCTTTGCCACATGGGATACTTCATTCTGCACTACATGGGCAGAGGATGTGGAAAACCCACTATTCCCTGTGACTCAGTCCTGTGAAATTTCACAGGTGGGCTAAAAATTATAATTTGAATAGAAGCCCCCAGACCCACCCTCTTTAGAAACAGCACAAAATATGCCATGATGTCTCTCAAGGAAAAATGTAATAACATACTTTGCACAGGATACAGAGAATTCTCCACGACAAGAAACTGCTTTATAGTACATCTGCTAGCACTTCTTAATTTCTGATATAGACTGCAAATATTTTGTGTTGCATCATTTTGTGTCTTCTCTACTTACTAATTAACTAATTTAAGATCCACTAGGCTTAGAAAGTGCTTTCAATAGAAAGATTCAGCATATCACAGATTTTTCTAAATTCTAAAATTGTTAGTGTTATTTTTCTTTCAATGAGTGTCAAATAAACAATTATAAAAACAATTCAGTGATAGCATTTTCAGTGTTCACCAAGTCTCAGTTTGCATTGCAAATAATGGCATTCACAAAGCACTACCAGAACACTGTAAAATTAAAGACCTTCTTTCTACATTTAAGTTAAAAATTTGAGGACATGCAGTTCTGTCCCTCAAATGTTCTTGCAGTCAGACACACATAATGATTCCTAATATCATGGTGAACTGCACACAAAGACTGGAGCAAAAGGTGGACAAATGTTTAATAGAGTTGGTTTTAAAGAAAATGACAGAGAATAATTAATTGCTATTTTGCACACAATGTGCCAATTTGATTCATAGTGTAATGTCATTAAAACAAGTAGGATGAAGTTAACCAAATATTATTTAAAAAACCAACTTCGATATATTTTCATTTTCTTATGATAACAATTGCTGAACTAAAATAAGAATAAATCAGACTAGGTTCAACTAGGAAAGAAAAAGATAACATTCTTTGAATAACTTAAAGGTTTCTTTGGAAGAAATCCCATTAACCTACACAGGGAGTTTTATACCAAATTTTCATTAAAAATTTATGAGCATTCATAATTCTTAAAAAGTCTACTTAATATTTTCTGTAAGTTTTCATAGTTCTTTTTGATAGCAGAACTGCCTGAAAAAACTGGAATTGATTAGTAGCTAGTCGCTCTGCTACTTACTTTGCCATACAATCAATGGGGAGAAATAAATTAATACTAAATAACCAAAGTAATCTCAGTTCTATAGGGGCCTTACTCTGGAAAAGGAACAAGCAGGCTGAGAGCTGGGCAGTGTGTGGTAATCCACTGAGAACTGTTCAAGCAGCTCCACTGGCAGGATCACATACCTATCTAGCAATTTTATTTTAGGTCTCAGTACTGTAATCAATCTTAAATAGAAAAATTGTATGTCATGTATGGGCAGAAAGAAATACAGTGTATATGCAAGAAATCTAACCTGTCATCAGTGGTGGGATGTGTAATACATGCATAAATGGAAGACTAGATGGAAAGACCGTATGGAATGCAATTTTTATCTAATAAATTACTTCTTTTCCTTTTATTAAAATCTGCCCTCCTACTGTTTAATGTTTCAGAGATTTTCAAATAGAAAGTGCCAAGTCTTCTCCCACTTACATTAACTGATGCTTAGCAACACATAAGAGACTTGGGTCTTAATCAAAAAATATAGAACCATTTTATGAAAAAATGTAAAGTATAATTTTGCACAAAACCTATTTTGGCAACACAAGTAGAAGTTGTTAGCTACAACACATGGGAGCTTCTGCCCTACTCTCAACTATAAATTTAGATAAGAAAAGTGGATGGGGAAAAAACAGAGCCAGGAAAGTAAACAATGTGTGTAGCAGAAAACACTTGCATTCACAGTACTATCCAGCTTCTGGAGAGAAACCAGAGACATTCCCACGAAATCTTTCTGTGCTTTTAACGCTGTTGCAAAGCTTCAGGGATTTCTAATTGTATAAACAGTTATGGGAAAATTAGATACACTGTGAGGTCTATGTCCAGCCAGTGCTAAAAGTGATGACTGCATCTCAGCATCAGTCATCTAGAACATGAACTTTCTGACAAGCAATTCATATGCATTTACCAAAATTGTCTCAAATTCAACCAGCTAGCAGTTTCTTTTCAATCTGATTATACAGTCAGCGTCCCGAAGCTAAAGCATGTACATTATATCTCATTCCTCTGAAATACAGTTAGATGTTTGGCTATCTTTTGATTTCAAATAATGCAGGTCTCCCAGTATTTATATTATAATAAAATTCTAGTGCTTTAAAAATCTGCCCTTCACACAAGCCTAAGCATAGATATTTTAAAATTACTTACTGTACATCTTCATATTTTGTTAAGGCATGAACAATGGCATATGAATGGGAACAGCCTCCAGAAAAGCATATCTTTTTTGACAAAGGCCAGTCCAAGCACATCACACCAAAGGACTAACCTGAAGCCAGAAATGACAGTGTTGTGACCCAAGAGTTTTTAACAAAAATAGTTGAAACAAAATGGATTTTTTTTTCTCTTTTTCTTCCTTTTTTTTTTTTAATTTAAATTGTATTACTCTTAATGTCTGTTTAAAGCACCGGTTGCAGTTTTGCGCTTACCACCTCTTCCGAGTGACTTTGGATAACTCATCTGCTTCTTTTTTTCTGAATTTTCAGCGTATGAAACTTTAAAAGGTTTCTGCTTCCTTTTTGCTCTTTTTTTTTTTTTTTTTTTTTTTTTCTTTTTGTTTTTTGTTTTAATGGCTGCTGCAAAATTAGAAAGATCCAGAAGTGGTCAGGGGCCTGGTCTAATGCACTTTCAAAAGTCCATTATAAAGATGAATATAAATGTGTATGACATGGTTTTTCCGTAGACCCACAAACCACGCTTATCTATAAGAAACATATTGTGCATAGTTATTCTTTTTCTTCAGAGTGATATGTTTACTAGGTCTACGTTCTCTGTTTACCAGAGCACGGGAATGTCTACTTTACTAAAACCAGGATCCTTCCGCAGTTCCCAGTAGGTTTCATTGGTAACCCAGGCTTCTCTTTGATTAGCGTCGATAACTTTTCTGAAGAAAAGGGGGAAAAAAAAGGGGAGATAGAGAGGGGGAAAAAGTTTTGACCACTGATATTGCTCTTATGAAATATAAAATCAGATTTCTTCCCTCTCTGATCTAACCCAATATTAAATCAGATTTCTAATTTCTAAAGGACACAAGAACAGTCAGAAACCTTAAAAAAAATCAACCTCTACCTATATCAAAAGCGCAAGATAGAGAAAACAGCCAAGACCACAAATCTGATCTCTGTGAGCAGGTCTTAGAGCCACATAAAACCTCTTTGGCCATTACAGATTCTGGTTATGTGAAGGGGATTATCCGAGAGATGTAGTTTGCAGAATGTAATCCTTTTACCACTTTTTTTTGTCTCTTCTGTATTTTACTTATATTACGCTACAGCTGCATCAAGCATGTTCAGTCTTTTTACTTTTGATTCACCATGCTGAATATCAGGCTAGTATTAGAATTACTATCTTTTGTTTCACAAAAATGCTTAATTGAAAAACAACCAACAAAAAAAACCTCCGCTCAAAAATAAATATATTTTAAATGTATACATATATATTTATATATACATTTTATAGATATATATATATATATGATGTTGTTGTTCAGGCCACACATTATTACTTGTCTATACAATGACTTAAAAAAATTCCTAGTTAAATCTTGGATTCTAATATTATACTTCTTTTCCACTTCAAAGTTCAAAAAACATTGGCCAGGGGCTGCAGCAGACTTGTATGGATATTGTCCATTGTGAGAAAATGATCTTTCAATTATGAAGCTGTAAACTATGTAAAACTTGCCTCAGACACAGATCAGGTATCTGATTATGTTCCTTAAAACCACAATTTTCCAAGCTTTCATGATTAACAGTCTATGTTGGTGCTAATTCTTGTAGTACTTCATTCAGTTACACCACAGAAAACAGAGACTTACTACTCAAATGAGGAGACTCACTTAAAAAATTTGGGTACATATTCAATGCCATTTTCTTCCATGTACCGCCTCCGAGCTCTCTGGAGTTCCTCTATTCTTTGTTTCTCAGATGCTGCTGCTTCTATATTTCCTTCCTCCAGAAGCCTGTAGGAATAACAGCAGGCCCTATAGCAATCGTACAGTGTCTAGTACAAGGGACTTTCTAGCACAATCATCACAAAACACACGCAGAAGCCAAGCCTGTTGTCTGTGTTGTACTTTCAGATCCCGTCCGAGATGTGACTCCCCAGCTACGTGTACCTGACCTATAGCCTAAGGCACACACTTTGTTCAGCATATCACAAACGCTGAAGGACTATGAATTGAGAATTTGGAGGGAATTAGGTGTTGCTTCCCTTCTTAGCACAAGTGCATGACATTTCAAAGCCTGTTTTTCAGTTTGTTATGAGGAAACTGCCCCAAGGTTGCACGAGACTATGTCAACAAGAAGCTTTCTAATTTCCCTCAACTGGATAAAGCAGAAATTTGATTGCAATACTATCTTATCAACTAGCAGAATGCTTCATATCTTAATTCAGACTGCAGTGAAGACAGGCAAAATCCCAGACTCAGCCAAATCCAGCCTTAAACCCATCAAATATTAAGTGTATGACTAAGCATTCTTGCCTTTGATCTGGTCTGAATCGTGCATCTGTTGCAGGAAGAAGATCTTTCAGTAAAGGATCTAATTCATTGAGCTCAATAGCAAACCTTGTGAAGCCATAATAACGCTCATAATTGGTTGGCATGGACCCTGTATGCACATGAAAGAGAAAGAAAAAGGTTTTTTAAGCTATTACTCTAAATATGCAAGAGATTCCTTTATTTATAGACTTCTAACACAAAAAAAAATTCATATATTTTACTCTTATAATTAAAAAGCATCAAAAACTATTCTCTATGTGAAACAAAATTCACTAAATATTAATTTCAGCTGCTTATCCTGCAGAAGTTGTAATTGCAAGTTAGTAGATTCAAAACTTTTATTATTTTCCTTCCTTTTTAAATAAAAATTGATGTTTTCAAGAATTTCAAGTTAAAAACAGTTTCCTGTTCCCCAGAAAGTGGGCTTATCAAACATCTCTCTGAAACCTAGCCTTAACTGTTCTTTAGAGTTCATTTTGGAACTTAAGGCTCACTCAGAGACTGTTTCAGCACTGTCCAACACCTTCAGCACTATTGGCAGCCAGAATAGACATCAGAGAGATGGGTGCAAAGTAGGGTTTAAAATACCACAAATACAAACTAGGATTCAAAATATTAAGAATAACAATTCCTGGATAATGCATGCAAGAAAGACACAGGTGCAAAGGATGACTAAATTAATCATCCTCTTAGTGCCTCTAAGTGCCTCTAAGCAAGCAGGAACTCAAACTCAGATCCTAAAAATCAAAGGTGTCTGCCACCTCTGAAGACCAATTCTTTAGGCTAATAAAGCGTTAAGACAACAAACTCAATAAACCCTTATTTGTTGAATCCAAGTAAGTTACCCCGCTCTCTGTAAGAAGGCAGACAGGCCAGCCCAGACACCAATTTTTTTCTTAGTTTTATTCTTATGTTGACCCCAAGACTCCAGTACATTTGACCAGGAGTCAGATTGAGATGTAGAAGATCATGCCCTGTAACACTTCCATTTACCATTATTATAAAGTCATGTAAGTTCTTGTTTGTTTGTCTAGCCAGGAATTTTAATTTCTCTAGTAGCATTTTGTGTATTTAAAATGAAGGCTAAACCAGCTTCACATAGTTTAGGTTTACCCTACAACACCTGCCAGAGTTTATTACAAGCTTCTTACCTGGCCTCCATATGCATTTGGCTGAAGGTGCAACCCCACAGTAAAGGCCTTCATGCCACTTTCCAAAAAGGCGATGAACCACCTTCCCTTCTTGATCTATCACTACACCCTGGACCTCATTTACATTTGAATTCCAGTAGTTCACCTGCAAGTGTAACAAAGAATTACTAGCTCACACTGCTTTTTGATCATTGCACCAACACACATAATGCATGAATTTTTATATGTGGCCTGACTGACTGCCCAAATTTTGTGATGGAACAGCTCACCTGGAATCAAGAATACCAAAATTCAAAAATCATATGACTCTAACACTAATTGATTTAGTATATGAGAAATTCTGAATAATAAGTTATATGATTTTGGTGTAAAAGTATTTACATTATCTGCACATCTGGGAACTGCATTGTCATTCATTAACCCAAATCTCACACAATTCCACAAAAATGACACTTAGCCAGTCAGAGCCAGTTAACACTCCTCTTTCTATATGAGGAAATACTGAATATACCTGTACCTGTATCCTTTGATGGGTGCTGCACACTACTGTTTACAGGAAAGACATTCAGCCAGTATTACTTGTCATTTCTTTCTTTCTGTTTCTCTTCTCTGTTTTGCTTGTCTTTTATACATTTATTTCTTACACCTCCATCTAAAAGCCGGTTGCCCATTTGCAGAAAATCCATCAAAACACAAATTTCAGATGTATGGTAACACCCCATTGCTAAAACTGCAATGGTATCAATGTGTTTTGTTGCAATGTGAAGACAAACTTATTTTTAGAGAAAATAATTAATAGTAACATAGCTATACAGGGTTCTATTTTTTTACATGGTCCTTGCCTGGATTTTAAAATACTATGAACCAAAGCAGCATTATTTAATCTAAAGAGATAAAATATTGACCAAAAAATTCTAGTACAAGCAGAAGTAAAATGGCATGGTAGTGTACAGTGACTTTGTGTTTTCATTGTTGTAATATAAAAAAAATTGACATTTCATTTTTAATCTAAACCCAACAATGTAGCACACAGCCATACAGCAATGGAACACACTGATATCAAATGTTCTGTGGAATAGAATCATACTACTTGACATAGCATTCATATTTGACAACTTACATATTTATGAATGCTGATAAAAGAATGATAAGATAAAACGTGGAATGTGGATTTCAGGAATACTGAAGAAAAAGCTTGATGCATCCTTTAATTACATAGTTATATGAATATAAGATATTTATTAACACCCATATGTTACCTTGACAAAAGTGAGTTTACAAATACAAACACTGCTTTTTGTGTTTCTGATAGTTATCTCTCCGTAGTGTTCTATCCATCTCCTTCCACTAAGAATATTATGTATGCAAGTAGTGACTTTGTTCCAGACATAGTAGTCTCCATACCTAAGAACAGATTAAAAAGTCATTGATAACATCTATTAATCATGATAATTACTGACAGAAAGGTAAAACATTGCTCCATCATGGTAAATACAAGACCATATCGCCCAAAAACATCTGCATAGATCACAGAAATAAAGTCCTGCTTCTGGGTACATTGCTAATCTTCCTCAGAGAAGCTCACCTAAGCTCCAGTGTGGGGAACTGCAGAATGGTGCTTTGAACCCCAAATCAAGACATTACGAACCACTGAAGCCCTGCAAGGCATATTCACTGTCCTCAGGGCATAAAATGCTTTGGTCACAATCCCTGTAGGGGCAGGACAGTGACCCACAGATCAACAGAAGGCTGAATTGAGACTATAAGCAGACAATGTAATTGAATCACAAATAGAACAAAGTAAATATAAAAAGGAGTTCAAGAAAAGGAAGTAGAAAGCCAGGAAGACACTGGCACATCATCCCTTTCCCTCCATAACAACTATGCAGAGTCAGAGCACCTCTAGTGTCAAACAAGAGAATAAAGTCATAGAATTATATTGTGCAAAGCACATTCTCCTTCAAAACTTAGAGGCAAGAATGAAGACAGAAGTTGCTCCAGAGTGCTATTATTTCAATTTCATGAGATGGGTAAAGAGGTGAAGTGGAGGGATGCTCTACTGTTAGAGGCAGAAAGAAAGGCTGGCTGCAATGTGCAGGAGCAGGAACAACAATGCAAACCAGCAGACATGTTTAAAGAAGTTAGGATTTACAACTTGCAACTGTTCTTACCAGTGGTGAAACTACTGCTTCTCACTACTCTGCCTACATCTGAAGAACATGCTTTGGTTTATCTACATTTTGAATAAAGACCTGTCAGGGTCACCAGTGGTTGTTCTGAGGGAACACTCAGCAGCATTGAGAGCCTTAGGACAGCTCTAGCTGCTGACAGTGCTATATTGCAGCCTTGTCCTCAACAGTTGATCACTACTGTACATATAAAACATGGGTTCTCTCTCCTGAAACATTTCTTCATCACTTTCTAGAAAGTCTGTATATTTTTCCTCCAAAAACCAAAATGGATCTTTAGCCTCAAAAATATTCTGGTAACCCCACCTGAACACTAAGGAGAGATTTGAGCTAGGCACTAACTCCCACCAGTGCAATTCATGTGATGTCTGCACACACTTCCCCCAATCCATTCACAAAGCACAGAAGACTGAAAACAAAAGAAGGGAGGACAGTAGCTTACTTTGGAAGAGTCACATTCAAGGTTCCAACTGGCAGAATTTCCATCGATTTCCCCCAGAATTTGTTTTTCCACCTGATATCTGAATATAAAAGTGAAATATTTAAAAAACAGAAATGACCAAGGCCTTGCAGTGATCTGTGTGGCACATGAGACCATCTGTGCTAGACCACCCAGCTCAAAACAGGGCAGTAGGTAGCACAAATTTACCATAAAAATGCCTAAAGAAAAAAAAAATAGTAGAAAATCACATTAGGTCAGAAAAACTGAGATAAGTTTAATTTTCTTCTACGAATCATGTCTGTGATACATTATTGTCAAATCTCTCACAAAAACATTCAATACAAATTAAAGGCATATGCCAATAGATACAAGGAAATAAAGATTTATTCAACTGTGTAAAAAGAACTGCTTGTGTTTGTAAGAAATAGTAATTTTTCTTGGTAAAAATCTTTTCAACAGAAAAGTATAAATAGATTGCAAGTGACAGGGGAAGTTGTGACATGTCTGCTCACTCTTAAGAATGAGAATTTTGAGTAAAATAAATCAGAGCATCAGTTTATAATATGTTACTTAAAAAAAATAAATAGAAATTCTGGGTAAGTTCCAAATGCTAAGCTCAGCTTGCACAAAATTTTTACTTGACACTAAAAAAGGAGTTATGCTTTTGAATTAAAAGCTATACCTTGCCAAAACACAAAGTTCTTCGACTCACAGTGACAGGCTGAAATGGGAGGATGGTGACTAACCTGAAAAACAGTTTAGTTGAATTAAAAACATTTTATTTTCATTCCTCAGACAGTAAAATTGTTATTGCAATATGACCATATAAATAGCCCACACTCTTTGTTAGCCTATGTTGCTGTGAAAAGAGATACAAGTGGTTGTACTTAAAACACCGTACTTAAACCAGTTCCTTGTGATTACTATGAAAATGTATACCTTCTAGCATTTAATGAAGTCCACTCATATTAACAATATTTATTTACTCCTAAGAAAGCAAACCATTCTAACTAGAAAGAATAAATGAGATTATTCTATAAAATGAAGAAACCAAATTATAAATCTAAACAGGAGTGTCTAAATAGAAACAAGCTTTACCTGCTCTGAGAAAAATCGAAATCCTTTGTCTTCTCTAATACATTCATAAGTTTCACCGAGCACTGGGTTGAATGGCTTGCTTCCTGCTCTGAAGTATGTAGAGGCATAGCCTGATGCTGCAAAGGCAGCTATGAGAACCTGTGAAAATACGGACAAGAACACGAGACTAAGCAGAGATTCTTGTGTGTATGCCATCACTGTGTGGTACCACATGACTTTCACTCTACAGAGTGAAAACTGGATTAATGAAGCTTGCCTGAGACTGAAGTCATGCATCCCAGCCAGAACAAGTATAAATTATATTATTATACTTATATAATACAAAATTATAATTCTGTTGATATTTCTTTTTCTTCATGGCCTCATTCAGTCTGTCAGCAGTCCCTTAAAATGACAATCTGCCATCACAATTTTTACCTTTGACCAGGCTTATCACTACTGACCTAAAACACAGACCCAGCTCTAGTCTGTGAATAAATATTATATAACTTCTAGCTACAAGATCACATGCCATTTTCCTATGGGAACCATTTTATTTGGTGCCAAACATAAACAGCTCTCACTTAGGATGTCCTTAATGCTGAGTTATCTCCAGATCTTCCACACAAGTGCAGCCTTAAGAGCCCCCTTGTCTACCTGTACAACCAAAATTTAATAATCTCTCAGCCAGGCCTAACTGGGAGCAATAAAGTGACATGCCATGATAATTTAGTTTACAGGTCCCATTTGCAGATTTTTAAAAAATCACAATAGGCACTCAGAAGTCTAAACAAAACTTTATAAAACAATACAAGGTTAAAAATGAGTCAGCTATTGGCAATATGCTACCAATGGGGCAAACATTAACCAGGTTCCCCTCTCCTCCTGCTAGTGAGGATACAGCACTCGTGAGCTTTTACATGCTTTATTTTCTTCCCACTGTGTAATAGCTGCTCCATTCACTATTCATTTCACATTATTTATAGATGTAGCATCAACAAAATTAACACTGTTTTCATGGGCTTTTCTTCAACAGTAAAAACCTTCATTCTTCTAAAACTGTTATCAGGTTAATTTCAAATTCCTTTTCAATTTAACTATAAGACATTACAGAGAAATGAAGGCATTTACTATCCTTATGATATAGAGAGAAAGGAAAAGAAAAAAAGTTTCCACTGCTTTTGGCCTCTTATTTAAGATAGCAAAGTCCTGATATTTCAAAGAAGAGCATGCAAGCAGGTAACATATTCAAAGAATTGCTGCCACAAGCTCTGGGTATTCAGCACTTCTGCCAAGGGGTCCCACAAGCCTCAGCTTGGGTGTGCAGTTTGCAGTTTTAAGGTGCTTGTAAAAAGTGTCGCTGGTATTCCCAAGTACTGCACTAGACATCTGTAGAAGAGAAGGGGATTGACTGCACGTTTCCAAGGAAGCTTTCAGCTGTACTGTGGTTTTTCTTCCTGAATTCTCCTTACTACTTCAATATTCACTTCCAAACTTTTCAACAAAGGAGGCAAACAGTCTGTTTTAGTCAGTACAATCCTGCCCACTACTTAGAGAATCTCCCTTTTGTGAGGAACCGAATCACAGAGTATTTTGAGTTGGAAGGGTCCCACTAGGATCATCTCCTGAGTCTTGTAGGAAAACAGATTGCAGTGATGAATAATTCAATTCCCTTTTGCAAGACAGGTTCAACTTCTTCAGTGGCAAGGAAAAAATACCAGTGTTTAGGACTCCTCACTCTCCTGCAGGCCTTGTAAACATGGCAGTTCAGGGACTTGAGCGTGTGATTGTATGAGAACCACAGGCAACCTCTCTTCTCCCAGTTATCCACAGTGCTGCCAACCCACACCAGGGAACAGCAGATATGTTCAGCAACAACACTGCCAACTTTCCCTTACAGCCTTTCCCTGCTTCTTCTGAAGAAAAGGAGACATGACAGATCAAAGCACCCTGAGAGCTGAGCATAGGCTGCCGGCTGTCAGTTAAAAAACCAAGACATATTTACAGGGGAGCTGAAGCCAGGCTGCCCAGGCAAACTTTGTTTTGCTGTTTTGAAACTTCTCTATTAGAAATTGCCTGGGATTACATCTTATTGACACCTATATTGATCATGAGCCAGCCACAGACTTGATTAGCTCTTAAAGGCTGCTGGACTTGATCACTGAAAGCCAGGAAAGGATGCTGCAGTTAGAAACTGCCAATGCCTATATATACAGTCATAGAGCGTGAGATCAATCTCAGATAAATGAGTCACAACTGTTGGTTTGAGGTCAAGAAAAGTCCCTCAGCCTTGTTCAGATCAAACCTACCACCAGTAACTGTTCACAGCATTCTTCTGACCCAGCAGGGAGGTCTGTTGTCTGTGAACAGGAGGAGCAAGAGAGGACCCTGCATAGACCTTCACTCAACAGCTTCCTTCTTAATACAGACAGAAGAAGAGCTACGCTAAATTCATTACCATGCGTTCGTAAGGATCATCTGTTTCAGCAGCCTTATCCAAGAGTTCACTGTATTCCAGCTCTTCACAAAGATGTTGCAAGGTATTCAGAGGTTCATTTAGCTCGACTGGCATGGATACTTTGGAAAGATCTTTGCCAATGTTATTTCTCAAAATATTCCACAGATTGATGTTACTGGTGTCAGGGCTGGGTGCTGGGAGACAAGTTCTCCGTCCATTTCTGAATGCGCCTCCTGTTAGCTCACCATTTAGAACTGGGAAGGGAAAACAATATTATCATAAGAAAGCACCAGACTAAGAAAAACAGACTTCTCAGTTGAACGAAATCACTGCCAGAACAAGCAAGCCCAACTTCACTGTTTTCAGCTGAGTTGGTCTTGTATAGACATGCAGTAATTCTGGTATATGAACATAACCAACGTAATTTCCCAAAGTTTGAAACACAGTATACTTTGCCGAGAAATGTTGTCTGCAACACTGGTGTTGTCCTCGGATATATTGTCACTCACATCACTGATATAAGATTCATCGTCAGAAGCCTAAAACATAGATAAAATATCAATTAACTCAAATACATATATAACATAGTGCCAAAATTGACAGAAATAGTTAACTGAAACACAAATATTCTTAGAAATAATCCCTACCCAATTAGAGCTTTTAACTAAATCAATGGGATGTTTCAATCAGCCCATAATGAAAATTCACTGTTCCTGTCTATGTGATCCTTATGTGGAACTGCCATAGCCTGAAAAGGACATGTACTGAGCATAAGCCACTGATACAAATAACTTTCAACTCAGTTTTACACTTTAGGGAATTTCTTTATGTGGTAGTCTCAGGTTTGTTTATCTACACCTTATGCATTCTGATACCTTTTTATTCTAAGTAGCATTAGTTAAAAAAAAAAAAAATTCAGTAGTGGTAGCAATACCTAACTCTGTCCAACAGCACAGCTGCCACATGCTGTCCATAGCCTACCTCATTTTCTGACGAGCTGGCAGATAGAAGCACTTCCTGTGCATCAAAGAACTCTGAAACAGATTCAGACATAGAGAGCCTGCTTTCATTAGAAACTTGCTGAGACAGTGGCAAACTGACATGAATTTGTTCACCCGTCTGTAAATAAAGCACAGAAAAGTAAAAGTATTATTTCTAATACTAAAAAAATACGTGTAGAAGGGGTAAATCACCTGAATAATTTTTCTATGCCAAATATAAGCACAGAGAGTAAAGACAGAATTTTCCTAGGACTTTGTGTCTACCTAACAGATGAGATTGAGAATTACAAAAACAAGTGCATTTTGAACAGTGAGATACATGTCTTCATTTGAGGCTTGCTCAGCACTTACTGCCAAGTTTTAGTAGCATGAAACTGCAGATCTAGTTCTCTATCCAGATAAATGATTTTGTGGACAATAGCTGGATTGTGTCAGACAAATTCAACCATGAATTGCAGGTGAAATGACATCTGGTAGTAACAAATTACATCACTGGGAGCTAGCTTTGATACAACCACAACTTACATATAAACCTTTATAAGGTCAGGGAGTTATAAGTTATTTACCAAATAAATGACCTTGTGCACCAGTTTAGTAACAATGTTTGAAATGTCTGAGTATTTAGGAGGATGGCTATAATATATATTTACAGGCTTTTATTCAATGCTTGTACTCCTAATCTCATTTGGATTATGCCATTAACACTGACTCAATACTACTAAAGGGAACGAACTCTCCATGGTTTGTTGTAAAGGCAAAGTAACAGCAAAGTCAAGTGTTCAAAACTGTGTTATGTGTATGTCAGTAGTGGGGCAAACTAATTTAAATAGTGAAATATATCCTCCTCTTCCTGCTATTGATGGGAGGAACACCAGATTTCAACATGTTACCCTGCAGGCTATTGCATTAAGAAAAATATTCTCTTCCTGTACCATTTTACCAAAGGATCTGCTGCTGTGGATGGAAACAGGTTTCTGACTTAATCCCTTAATTTATACAGCATGTTGCTTCCAGGAGATAATACAGATGAAACGACTGAAGCCCTTCTAAACACAGTTATCTCTTCAGATTGCAACTAAATCCCCATTAATCTTACTCCAGAACACCTAGTTTTGTTGGCATCTTAATCATCTAGAATTATTCTATACAGTTACCTCAAAATGCACAGATAAAATATCCCAAAAAACCAAAAACAAGCCAAGATGTCAAAATCCATTCCTTTTTCACTGGGACTTATTAGCTTCTAGATAGTTTGTGATGCTTGATGAATTACAATGAAAACAGAAGCTAATTTTGCTGTAATCTTTACAGGAAGTGATTAAAATTTGGAGATTTTGTGTGAACTAGAGGGACTTGGAAAAAAAACCAAATGCTCCTACCTGAAAAAAAGACCTGTAGAGGCATTATCTACATATTGCAAGATTATAAATATAAAACAAGCAAGAGAAGCGAATGAGAGATCTGGAAACTTCTTTGAAAAACTTCTTCAGTCAGGCATACTTCTACCAGAACAATGATGAACAAATGAAAAAGAAACAGCTAACCAACAAAAAATACAGAACTGAAGAGATGGGTATTGCCCAGAACTTCACTGCAAATTGCTGTGCTGTGGCACCACTTCACTTCTATCTTCTGTTTCTAGTGTCCAACATGCTGGATTCTTGGAAAAATTGTTTGGATGTTTTCAGAAAGCAAATAAAAATAATTTTAACCTTTGTTGCTTGTAGGAAGAAATAATTAGGAGACGAGAGTAGGTTAATTGAAATGGCATATGCGTAGAAAAAAAGGTAGTGAATGGTAAAATGCAAGCAGAATGGTTGCCAAAGTGACCATACTAATTGTAATATATTACAGCTCATAAATTCAGATCTATCACGAAGGAAGCTCACAGTTATTAATACAAATGTCTGTTAATCTGTTGACTAATAGAAGCAAAACAAGAAAGATTAGATACTGCAAAAATATTAGTGCAATGCTTGGTCCATAGACTGAACTTTTTGATTTTAACAGTACCACTTAAGATACTAAACATGAGGCCCTTCAAGAACTTGCAAAATCAGGCCATTAAATACTAAACTGTTTTGTTGATTTGGCAAGAAACTGAGACAGATTTGGTTAGCTGCTGTGTGTTACATTCAAATACAGTAAAACCTCACTAATTCCCACAGCCAACAATTAATATTCCAAAACTGGAGTCCCTCTATTTCTCTAAAGAGACCAAGCTGAGTTCTTTCATGATGTCTGACATATGCAAAACAAAAGACAGAAGTTTTATTTTATGTAAGGAAATATAACCTGACTTTTTCTATGAATGAACACTTGCCAATCTGAAAAATTCTACAATTTTCCAGGTGTGTTTCAGCTATTAGTGAGAATTAGCAAGGTTTGTTTGTACTCTAAATCCATTAAAGGCCAAAGTCTTACCTCATCAGGACTAGGGATAATATTTACACTGACAACCTGATCACAAATAACAGATTCTGAATGTATTCTGTTCAAGCGACTCCTTAGTTCAGCATTCTGGTTGAGAGCCTTAAAATAAAAATTGCACATTTCATTTAAAATTAAAATGTAAACATTTGAAAAAAAGAAAAAGAAAAATGAAAAAAAAGCTTCTTTCCAGCTATTTCCTTAAAAAATCACAGAACCTCCTTTCTTCAGTGTATAGAGAGATACCTATTTTGAGATCCTCTCTAACATGATTTAATCTGTGGTTACTCTGCCTTCATTGATTTTCAGGTGACAGGGGGGGACAGATGTTCTCCCACACTGTAAAACTGGCATTCTACTTGAATTATTCACAGAGCTCTTTGGCAGGTGTCCTGGTGGGTTATGTACATTATGGAAATGGGGAGCAAATGCAGCAAGAAAGAGTGAAACTGCAGAACAACAAATGGGAACTACCCACAAAATGCCCAAAGAGGCAATTCTTGGTTTACAACTATACAGCCCCTTCTGAATCAAGGTTTTCAGTACTTGGAGCCTGCAAACAGAAATTGCTTCATTTCCAGTAAAACCAACATAATTGCTAGTATCATTTTCTGCCCATCCAGACCAATTTTATAGATTTGCCTTTGTGTACTTATTTCAAACTACTGATCCACTACAGTGTCACAAATACCAACAGAATTCAGTTGGTGTCTGGTGTCTGCTGTTTTTTCTCCAATTTTAAAGTCCAACCTAGATTATAAATTTGGATATATATATATATACGTTATCTGTTATTTGTAAAGGCTTGCATGCAAGATTCTGAAATCCAGAAGTATAATATCCTACATACCTAGAACATGAGCTGACTTAACCTTAATATATCCCCAGCACTGAGGATTATAGAGGAGCACAACAGAGAGACGTATTGTTTTAGTAGAAAAAGATTGTTACAATGGAGTAAGAATCTTCTTCTGTCTCCCCCTAGTGCAGACTCAGAAATAGAATACATGAATGTACTGAGGAAAAGTAGAGCCAAAGGAAAATAGGTCAGCTTAAACTGTCGCTAAACAGTGTAAATTACCCAATTTTGCTTTGTTCTGAAATGCTCTGGGCAGGTTCATAGTTGATATCTGCCAGGAAGGGGAGGTGATGACTAACAGCAGCCTGGCAATAGCTTCTTAAATGGCTCAAACCTGTCATTTGTGTCAATTACCAGAAATAGTTACCCTTATCTCTTGTCCTTAATCTTTGTCTATTACAACACACATAACTCAACCTGCATACCATGATATGCATCTGTGTCTACAGAAAGGTTTGTCTTTAAACCTTTGCTCATACTTCTTGGAGATATAGTCCTCTGCACCAACCCAGCAAAAGCTTTTATGCTTCCTTGACAATTAATTTTTAAAATTGAGTTGTTTTGTGACCTGAGGACTTATTATTGATTACTTCTTCTTCCCCACTAAAGCAAATTATAATTTTTCCTTTAGCTTAAGTGGAAGAGATGCAGGACAGTAACAGATGTGTATCTGGAAATCCAATTTACCCATGATTTGCAACCCAGGATTCCTTTTGAATTTAGGGACATGGATATATAAAACAAATCTGACAATATATGGTCAACACTTAATACTTAATTATGAAAACAGGAATATTTCCTTGGCTGTGCTTGAAGCAGCTCCAAGAAAGACATCTAACATTTGCATTAAAACATTTGATCCTTTTCTTTACTTTGGAAAACCATAACAGATACATGCTTACATAAACAAATTATATCCTTCAACTCCACATGCACTGAAGTTAGGTCCACATCATAACAGAATATGTCATAGTTCTGGTCAAGAACTTGGCTTTTTCTCGGCTCCTTTAACCTCAGAAAATGGCCAAAATACAAAAGAAATAGTGCATCTGGCAAGATAGATGAGCTTGAAATCAAGTCAAGAACATACCTGAGAGAGGGACTGTCTGAGGTGTGTTATTTGAGCATTGTGGCCTGTAAGATCCTGCTCTGAAACAATCTGCTTAAGCTTCTCCTTCTCTATAGCTATGCTGTTAAAGGCAGACTTCAAAAGAGAATGCACTAAGCAAAGAGAAAAAAATAGAACAAATGTTTTCTCAGCTATAGAAATCACATTGACATCTATTACAATATTTCAGCAATAACGACAGAGTGAGACTTCCATCCCACAATTATGGACATTTGAAACAAGGGTCTGAACCTCAAGTAATCCATGCCAAATTAAGTACAAACACTTACAGCTTGCCATCGTAATGTATGTTCACACATATCTCATCTGAGATTATTCCTGGTACTGAACATATGGAAAGGTGCATATTTGGAAAAACTGTGTCCAATGTGTGTTCTTTTCTTTCTGTTTTTCATTTGTACTTTTTAGAGTAACAGAAACAACAGTTCTGGTAAGACTTAATATTGTACTAATAAAGATTACTTGGTCTTTAAACAGGTTTTAGTTTTTTTAAGATGTCAGTCTCGCATTTTTTCTATACTTATTACGTAACAGCAAACTGATAACAAAATCTTATAAAAATGGTATTTTTCAGTTTTTAGGACTATTCACTGGCAATACAATTGCATTTCTAAAGTACATTCCTGTAATAAGCTCTTTTCCCATTGATTTCACTGACCTAGAAAAGATTGCACAAAAATGAATTCATAACATTGTGTGTAGCAGTTACATTCTGAATCATCTTTGGAAAGAACTAAAGTATTTTGCTGAGGAAAAAAAATGTTTGCAAATTCAGTCATATATTTACAGAATGCAGAAAGGATTTCAGAAGGTTTGGAAAACAATCTTAGAGTTTACCTATCTCTATATTTATGATATTCATGGAAAATATAAGAAGGATAATATATGTTGCCTTTATGTACGCCACCTGAACAGCTAAAAATTCTTATACAGTATCATCTACTGCAGATGATAGCTAAGTGTCCATAGCTAAGTGAAGGCAATAAAGAAAAACAGAGAAGCACATAACAGGAAAGGCTTGGCATCTCCAGCTACCTTTTTGTGCCATCAAGCAGAATTCTTCTTGAAGCTTCATGTACTCAGTAGAGCACTCCAGAGGGTCGGTCACATGGCTTGGGGGAGCCTGAAACTCAATGTCTGCACAAAGGTTGGGGTTGGATGAATGCAATCGAACGGGTGACATTGTAGCGCTGAAAGGGACCTACGGTGAGAAACAGTGAAGAAATGTTGTACAAGGGGTAACCAAACTTTTGATTCTGTTAAAGCAAAATATACATTTCTTCTGAAAAGACTTAGTTCACAATGTGACGAACATGGTAAGAGTGAACACGTAACTTTTTACTCTCCTAAATCTCAACACAGTTGATGCAGACTTTTCTTGACATTTTTCACAGAAACAGACAAAAGAAGGCCTAAATCCATAGCTAACAGTTAATGACAGAGCATTTAAATTCTAATATTTACCAAAAATGTACTACTTCCTAATGCTTAGAAGACTACCAGAAAATTGAACCATGAGACATGTCACTTTATATTTGGACATTTGAGAGTAATTGCAGATTGTTGTTACAGTACCAACATTTGAAGTATGCAAGTTCATCCACAAATCTAGAAATAGGATATAATATTAACAAATACATCGTTTAAGTTTTTCAAAACTACAGGTAAATATTTAGTTGAAAGTCATTGTACTGATAACTATGAAGAGGGAAAAAGCATATAGTTTTTCTATTTTCTTTCTAACTAAACAAATAACAAAAAAAAATCAAAACTCCACCTGATTTTCATCTAAAGTACATGAACCATAAGTAAATGCAGAGAGATAAGGCTTAGTAAGATGGAGCAAAGGATTTCACTTATCTTTTCCACTTCTCTTTCTCCTCTACTTTTCAGGTCCAGTAATAAAAAATGTGCATGCAAGTCTTTCTAAGTTATATATACATGTACGGAGAACTGAGCAGCTACCTATATGCTACGTGTGCATTATATGGCTACCACTATTATATATGTGATGTGTGTGTGAGTGTATGTTGGATTTTACTTTAATGTTACCATTTGCACACATTTATATGAAAATCAGGCCAAGAACACAATTTTCAAATGTAAATGCAAAGGAAAGGCATGCAGAATAAAACTTTGTTACTTAAATATTGAGCACTGTTTAACGTATTAAGCACTGTTTAGCACATTAAATCTAATTTCAATAGATTGATCAAATGTGTAAATCAAGAATTATCACACTGCAGCCCAATGTAATTATTCAGATATGAAAAATGGGGCCAAAATATAGAATGTCTCTTCCAAGGCATGATAAAGAGCAGCAGATAACATAAAAAGTCATATTACTAAGAATTTTTATCAACAGATTAGTTCTATACTGCCATCAGTGGTTGAACTTGGTACCTTGTTATTTGATTAGATCAGGGAGTGGCTTTATCAATCCCTTCCTGTAAAAGTTGACATCAATACATGTTTTACATTCCTGATTCTCAAATGAAACCCTCAAAATCCTGTTGGATCTATTAATTATTCCACTCATGAGCATATTCTGTGAAATACCATTTTGTACTCTATTCTTCCTCGATTTCCAGATACATATAGCACATAAAGTAATAGCTCTAGAGCACCTATCTAATACAAGTTTTATTCCTTTTTTCATGTCTTTTGAGTTCCAGCTATATCAACAAAGTAGGTATTTTTTACTGGACCTCATTTTAGCCTCATATCAAGAAGACTTCATAAACAGAACATGTAAAATAACTTCCTCTTATTTGTACTAGATATTTAACCCATTATCTTCTTCACAAGTACCAGACTGCCTCTCTCAGGAGCCCAGCAAAACTAGGTTATCAGACTACTGTGACTAAACGTAGGTTAATTTAAAAACCTTTCACCTCCTTAAATGGGAGAGCATGTTTCCAGAACTTTCTAACTGGGAGCACTGCGAAGGTTCAGCTGCTCCAGGTGGCTCCAGGAGGGCAGAGGAGGTGTCTGCATTGTGCCTGTGTGTGAGGAGCACAAACCCAGCCCTCCAGACCACCCAGAAGTCAGGCAAGAAGCTGCAACCAGCTATAGCACAGCAACTTGAGGGAGAGTCCCCACAGCCTCCCGAGCCTGTGGCAATGGGACAGGTTCCCCAGACCCACATAGACTGGCAGAGCTGCAGGCAGGCTGCCCTCACAGGCTCGGGGCTCTTTAGTCACTCCGTCATGAATTGAGCTGAAGGGATCTGCTTTAGATCCATCATTTCTGCCTCATACCTCGGCTAGCCAGGCTGAAAAGAAATGTTTCTGCAGTGAAGTTTACTGAAAAAAGTAGTATTTTAAATTATGTCCTAGAGACAGAATTTACATGTTCTACAAATACTGTCACACTACTTGCAAGAAATACACATTCACATGACAGAGACAAGTAGCTGCCTTGATGCTTTAAATATAAGAACCAAAAATACTGAACTGCTGATTGACATGAACTTTCCTCATATGCATCTTTTAGAAAAGTTTCCAAGCTACTTTCCATAACAGATGAAAAGACCCACATTAAACAGAAATTTTCATTTTCTTGAATATGGAACAGCCCGAGAAACACTACCAATATACTTCCTTCCCCTTTTTTCTTTTCACTGATGTGCTTTCTCTCTACATTAATGGAGACTTGATTCTGACTTTATTACCCATTCTCTTTTTGGTAGATTCTTATTGTTGTTGTTTTGAAGGTTTTTTAAAAAGTATTTAGCTTCTTGATGCATCACTCTAATTTTCTCCATACAGACACTTCTAGACACAACCTCAGATGAACCTTGTCCTAACTTCCTGTTTTACACCAGAGGTGCAACACCCACTCATCCATCACCTTCTTCAGAATTACATGTTCATGTAGGAACAGACTGTTCCTGGTGGAGTGGGTTGTAAGGAAAACCTCTTTCTGCTGTGCTTTTAGCTGATATAATTCTGTATCCCTCAGTCCATGCACACAGATTCACTGTCTGTGAGAGACAAGCACTTCGCTGCATCACCCAGGAAGAACAGGCCACGGCCACAAACACTGCAACAGCCGCAGAGTCATTTTGGTGTCTCCAGTTTTCATTCCTCCTGCATTTTTTCCAGCTCCTCCAAGACCTTCCTCAACAGGTCAGCTGCAGGTAACAACTCAGCAATTCCCTGTACTCTTACTGCCTTCCAGTCCAAGTCCAGCTGTATTTGTCCACTGAAGCACTCCTTAGGAAAGGAGTGCAGCCCTTGCCAATGCTGTTCAACTGCTGCTGAACCTTCTGGTTAGAGCCTCCCACCAACCCTGGTCAGCCCTGTAAACTCGGAGTAAGCTGATTTCTGTGCTAGGCAGGCAGACCAACAGAATCAAAATGGCAATTGATTATTGAGCACAACATTCAGCATAAACTGATTAGGGAGGAATAAATTTAGATGAGTTAATTTGGAAGCTGGAGAAACACTGATATCTCATGCTTTTCAGGAGAGCATAGCAATAACTAAATTGTGGTTCAGGTAGCAGCAGCTCAAGATAGTTTCTGCTTAAGCCTAACTATGTCTGATCTAGGGGATTTTAGCTTTGGTCTGGCACAGCAGACTCTGGAATACTGTGGCCTGGTGAAGACATTCTCTGCTTGGGCTAGATAAGGAGCATGCATTTAAATCTCACTACAATCTTTGTCTGCACAGTCTTCCCTATGCAGCTGTTGTACTAATCAGTTGATGGATTAGTACTAATGTCTATATTGGGCCTTCCTAATGAGCACTTTCTTGATAAAGCAGCAGCTGAAGATATCCCTTAATGCTAATTCAATTTCACATACAGGACTTCCCTCACCTAATTCCCAGCCCCTGGGTTGGTTTCATAGCTCCATATTTTCTGTCAAAGACTTAGAGAATTAGCAAAACTAAACACAGACACCAAGGTAGTAATATGACTTTTTGGGATTATGGAATGTAAACAGAAAGTGTCTCAAATGAAAAGGCTAACATTATACTACTTATAAAAAAGTGAGAAAGTTTTATAATTCTATGATTATTTGTAACAAATCTCCTTGGTTCTGTTGTCTTGCCATAGACTGTCACAATAATCTTTTAACAGAATTTGATCATTTTTTTCTATTTTTTATAGTATATAGCAGAGTATGTCAAAGACATATTCAAACAGTGCAGGGCCTGAGTCTAGGTGTCACTTGCACTTGCAGAAAGGAAGAGGGACATGTACCACGTAAGCAAGCTCAGACCCACATTTATGGAACTGATTTGTGTTGGGCCTGACCACTTCTAAGAAACTCTGCTGAAAGTGGGTAGCATGGACATCTCCAAAAGTGCAAGAAACATTGTCATAAGTTTATTACACAATCAAGTTACACAGCTTCCCATCTTTAGAGCTATCCCTTGATGTTTAAATCCACTCACTGTTGTAGCCACTGCAGCTGCCAGTCTCTGCCGGCGTCGTGTTGTGTTGAACTGGCCCTTCGGTGCCGGCCCTTCCTGACAGTGAATGCAAGAAGAGAAGGAAGTAGAAAAAGAGAAGGGAAGGGGTGATGGGACACAGGAAGATGAAAGGTGATCAGAAAAGGGAGAGGGAGAGTCTTTAAGTGGGTTTCAATTTTGTTAACTCTTATGGCCTACACATGTTGAGGACATATCATGTGTTTTCAGCCGTGTATGCCAGAGACATAAAAAGCTGGATACGTCACTAAAATTATCTTCAGAGGAGTTGGACTGCAGTGCACTCACTAAGACTACAAAAAAAAAATCTATTAGCATTGCCATTCGGAGTCATGAGGCAATAATGGAATACAAAAACAAAAAGGATGCTATGGCATGCCAGAAAATAAAACAAAAATCAAACTCCTTCTGGGGGTCACTTGACCATCTAGAAGATGAGTTCTGAGAGAGATCACTTTGCATTAGTGGAAGTGCATGAACTGTGGTCACTGAAGATGCATGTGTCTCAATGGTAAAACTTTACAGTGTGCATGTTATGTAGTGAGTCTGCTTATGTAAACATTCCTGTGCATAACTCTGGCATTTCCACATCCATCCGTGAGCCTATTGATTCACTTTCTCCACACATCACTTACAGCACTTTTTTGAGTTGCACCCACTTTTCCCATACATTATTGAAGGCTTGACTTCCAAAGCAATGCAAAAACTCAGATAAAGTAGCACAAATGAAAACTAAGTATTCCAACAACTACTTCCTTTTCTGCATGCCTACCTTGTGGCCTCATCCTGCTTAATTTTACATTTATTTTAAGTAAATTTGTCACGGTACATTAAAGTTAAGCAAATGTAATGCAGAGCAGCTCCCCACCTATCATAAAGTCATTATATTTAAACTCTAATCAAAACGTCATTATTTTGAATAATTTTAATATTTTGGAAGACTAGAAAGTACACCTTTGTGCTTTTAGAAAACAATTCTCAATTCCTTTACAGTTTTCTTCCCCTATACCTTAATCCATAGCCACGTCAGTATTTTTAAATCTATAAACATTTTTACTTTTTCTGCAAGAGGCCTGAGCCGTACAAATAACAACACATAGCCTGGATACATGGAGACCATGCTGAAGAACAGGATATTGTATTTCAATTATGAGCTGAACTGTCTTGCTTCTGTGATGTTCCCAGTAGTGTTTCTACAGCTGAGGACCGCCAAATACTTCATCCTCTGGCTGATATTAGTGGCAACGCCACTGACAACTGGAAGGGTTTGCTAATGATCTTTGTAAGAGGAGACTAGTGCTGTAATATTTTATACAATTTTTATATTGAAAAGACATGTATATAACCTCTAAAATACTGAGTACAAACTTTGTTAAGGCAGAGAACAGATCATATGCGTAATGTAAAGCTCTCTGTGCTCTACAGAAATGTATCTATCCTGTTCTTGTTTAAATAATAGGGACATACATATGTACAGAGAGAGAGATATGCACAAATATATATAGGTGTAAGATTATGAATGCACGTATGCATTATTAAAATGGGAATAGTGAGCTTTGCAGAACCACACACTCTCCTCAACACAATAGAAAGTGAGGTCATAATCTGAGTTACCATAAAAAGAAATAAGCTAGCCTGAGTTTGGTTTCAGTTCGTAGCTGAAAGCCTCAGTAGAGCAAGATGATTTTTTGGGTTACTCCATACTATACAGCTTTCTATTAAACTATTCCCCCTGGGGAAAAAACAATTTTAAAAAAATTAATCTTAGAACTTTACGACTTTGAGTTTTTGAGGGAAACCAAAATATTACTAGTTCCCTTTACTGCTTTGCAGTAATACTATTTTTTCTTTCTTTGAAGATCTTTAAGTGGTCATGAGAATGATAACTTAGTCCTTTACCCAAAGGGAAAGAAATAAAAAAAAAGAAAAAATCAACAAGAAAAGCCCCAAACCAAAACCCACAACTCAGTTTTTGAACAAAATTATCATTTGTAAAATGAATAAATACAGGTCAACTAACCTGTTGTTGCAGGCCATTTTCGTAAGATTTTAAATAGACTTCTTAAAAACAAAATCAACTTCCTTCATAAAAGCAATGTTTCTTTAAAGAAGCAATTTATGTATTTCTCTTCAGGAAAGGCCTGTAAATTCAGCTGTTAATTCTAAACAATTTAGCAATACTAAACACCCAAACCTGCAAATGTATAGACACATGTTGTGCTCAGTTTTACTTCAGGGAGTAACCCCACTCATGTTACTGGGATTAGCTATGTGACCAAAGGCAACTGCACACAAAATTGGTATATTTAAGTGGTAAATATAAATTTCTAGGAAACAAATCAAGCAGCTTTTCTTACAAGAAAAAGTATGTTTTAAATACATGACATACCTAGTATTCATACTGCAGAATGTGTTAGCAGGAATACAACAAAAGCTATCTTACTAACAAGAAAGTGGTAACAAGTACGATACAAAAATCTGGATGGGAAAATTCCCTCCTTGCATCTTACACAGTGGATGCTGAGCCAGCAAAAATTACACCCTCGTTCCCCACCACTCATGAAGAACACACCTCTATACAAAGCTCCCTAACTTTTATGCTCCTCAGAAGGATATTCTCAACATCACACCTCCCATCAGGGGGTCTTTCATGGTAGTTAACAACTGCTCATTCTGAAATAAATAGGTGCAAGCACTCCAGATGGAATTAATAGTGAAACTAGCTTAGTTTGTTAATATAGCATTATCCCCTAAAACTAACAAGATGTATGGAGGTATGGGGAAAGTAATAGAACAATACAAATTTTCTTAGTACCAAATGTCAACTATTCAATAGCAAATTATGTGTAAGCACCATGAAAATAATGATCACAATTAGACAAAATGATTCTCAGTAGGGGATATACTGATAAGCAGTTAATAAAGAGTTGGAGTAGTCTTGAAAAAATGAACAATAAGGAAGGCCAATGAAAGTAGAAGGAATGTCTAACAGAAGAACAAAATGTGAATTAGCTTAAAGGGCACCTAGGCATCAGAGGAAATCCACATTTTAGTGGCAACCTAAGCAAATTAGAAATAACACAATGAGTCAGAGTGAGGCTGTCTTTCTACAGATCACAACACTGGCATTCATGAGACAGGACAGCTCTTGGAAGAATAAAACTGAGTCTATCAAACTAGGCAAGATAATGCAGTAGCCATAAAGTATTCTTTGTCTTCCATACGATTTAGAACAATTTTCTTGTTTCTGTTTCACTGCAAATTAATGTATAAATCAGTCAACAATAACTTAATGCTTTGCTATAACAAAATAAGCTTTACATTTGCAGCATGAAGCTTGCCAGGAATTAATGCTGATCCAAGTTAGGCAGAGTTCATTACCAACCCAGAAGTGACAGACCCATGTAGAGCAGTGCTATGCACACAAACTCTCTCAGGGGAACCTGCATACCAACTCTACTTGAAAATTTCAGAGCTGAGGCACACTCCTGCCAAACCACAGACAGCAGTTTGTGTCAAGTGCCAATGTTGAAAGCCCAGACCAGTGTTACTTCGGCAAAGTATAGGTAACACAGAAACTGCTCATTATTCACTATGACCTACCACAAATCATCTTACATTGACTGCTTTCGTCATTTTTGTGGATAGCACTTCTCCGAGATTACTGTGGCATGAGAGAAGAACATGCAATGGTGGCTGACTCTTCATAGGCACCAAGTACTTGCATGCATTTCCCTGATATTTTAATTTGCCTCTGTTATTCAGCACCAGAGAGAAACAGTGATCCTTCAACCGTAGATTATAGGACTTGACATGAATCACCAAAATTCCTTTATTAATAAACCCTTATAATCCTAACAGATGCTTTGTTGTTCAACCTATTGTGATTTATCAAAGTATAATAGGTAGAGATAAAAATCAAGAGCTGCAATGAGAAAGCTGATGCAACTGTAACTTCTTCTTACTTTAAGATTATTAATCTTAAATGAAAACTCCTTAATTCGCCTATAGGGGACATATTAAAAGCTTTCAAAGTCTGCATGAATTTCAAGGTATTTGAATGGATCAAAAGTTGCTGACATTTATTTACTCAGTAGCAGACATCATAGTGGTGATTGTTAGCTCCTGAAGCCAGTTGAATATAGTCTTCATCATCAGTTGCTCAAATATAAAAAAGATTAGCTTTTGGATCAGACCTCAAAACACACAGCTGCTTCCAACAAAACACAAGGCAGCAATACATGCACATTATGCTTATTTCTGTGCTTTTACCTTTCTGTGGTCTATGGAAGGATGGAGTAAAGTCTTGCTTCACAAAATGTATTCTTTGGTTATTCAGTTTGTTCCCATACTAGCCTTTTCCATAAGAGAAAGCTCATGAAAATACCTATTATTGGTAATATTCCAAGTATAAATCTTGACAAAGACAACTGGTTCATTCTGCTTTTAGCTTGATTTTACCTGTTCAACTGCCCTTCTTTGCAAGATTGATATAGAATAGCAGTATTCCCATGTGGTGCATATATATTGATTTTTATACACCTTAATTGACTGATATTCAGATCCCCTCCTTTCCCTAGATGGCAATGTTTTTATATGAATGTAAGTAAAATCAGTACTTTTCTCGCTATCTTGCCTAGGTTTTGCACAACAAACTGAGATTTAATTTACTTCATCAGAAACGTAAGAGACAGCACACTGACTTCCTACTTCCAGCTAATATATCATTTCATGCTTAGAAGCTATATCTGAAAGTACAGTGAAAAGTAAAAGATTGTGCATTCAGTACCTGAAGTTGAATTTTTGCATCTTTGCTGACACTTTTTGTTCTCCATCGTCTCGTGACCCGCTTGTCTTTCTTTGAAATATCTACACAGTTAGCCTACATTACACAAATAGTTAAAAGCGACAAAGTACTATTAAGTTGACACAAGCAACACAGACAATACAGCAAGTTAGTAAAGAATTGTAGTATTAGACATGCACAAATTAAAAAGTAAGGAGAAGAATGCTGCTGCCGGGGCCTGAAATTGGAGCAGTGATCAGCTGTAGCTATCCATACACTCTTATCAACAAGTGGTATAGTTAGCTCTATTAGAAAAACTACTGGTACCCTTTTTTCATGGGTGCATAATGTTTAAGACCAGATCTTGAAATCCTCATGGATTTCTATTGTGGTACTACTCAGATATTTGTACAGTCAAGAGGATTCTGTTAAAAAGGAAGAAAGTGTTTATGACTTAGGATCTGCTGTTGCTTTCTGTCAAGAAGAAAACTCACCCTGAACTGGGAAACAGTCCAAAACTTGGGACCTTTGTACTATGCCCTCTTTTCTAGAGCATGCAACTTCATCTTTGAGGGTCTTTGGGTCTCCAATCCTTAAAAAACTTGAAACATTATCTTACTCAACACAACAAAAACTTCTTAAATACAACTTCAATTTGTACATGTATTCTAACAGTTCTCAGTTCTGTTTTGCAAATAGCTTAATCATTTGATTTGTCCTATTTAACTCAAATAATAAATACATATTAATTATTTGTTTACACATGAAACAGTATTACACATGATTAAAATAAACATGTAAGTTAAACATTTCATCCAAGATTGACTATTATTTCAGAAAAACATTCTGAGTTATCAGACAATGCCTCTATATTTCCCTTAACACAAAAAACAAATGTTTCACTTGATTTATGTTCAAGCATATTTACCTGCATGTCTGTGAAATTTGGTGCTGACTGAGTTCTCTGTAATATTTCTAAATTTTGAAGAAGTTTACTGAGTTCCACAAGGTTAGACTGACAATGAGCAAGATCTAACAGATATAAAACAAAAATACATTAGGTACTTCAGTTCAGACATTTTTTTTGCCATGATGTTAGCACTTCATTGCATTACAAAGTAAATATCAAAACCCCTTGTAGTAAAGCATCTAAGTGAAAGTTTTATTTTTAGAGATATTGAACACTTGTTATTTCTATAGGCATCGGCTACAAGTCTGGACCTCAAAAACTGATCACATTGGAACAATGCCATGCATTAAAATAACACAGATTATTAAGGTAAGTTTTAAAAGCAATATCCCAAAACACACAGAGAGCAAAGTTCCCACCACAAGTACCTAACTACCTGAAGAACTACTTCATGTGCATTCAAAGTTGTAACTTAAACACTTTACTGACTTGACTTTTCCTTATTTCACATCAACAAGAAGTTCTGCAGAAAGAACAAGGCATGAAAAGGTAAAGTCTAACCTTCTGCACATCTGTCCATCTCTTCAGAGTCCTGCAACCAGGCTGCTACCTTACTCTGACCAGTAGTGCAGGTGACAGGAAGGCTGTTACTGCAAGGTATAGGAGGCTGCCAGGGGAAGTTATTTTGTTGCACCTAAAGCATAATAAAATGCTTATATGTACTGTTGCTGTGTTGCTCTGTCAGTGTAATGACCATACTACTTCAGAATAGAAACCAAAATATGCACTGTGTTTTCAGTGACATGTGTGATTTGTCTGCATAGTTCCCCAAGATGCAGATTTTTCTGAATAGCACGTTGGAGAACCAAACCAAGAACCTCGCAAGCGGACTGTGTTAGCCAGCCACCAGTCAGAAAAGCTGTTGTTTAGGAGGAAGAACATTATCAATCAGCAAAGAGACAGATTTATATTTGATGACAAAGGCTAGTGAAAATTGTACAGATGGTGAATGCTTTGCAAGATCTCTACAGTAGCCCATTAATGAAGTAAGGCTAAATTAGTCAATATTTCAGCTGCATACACTGACAGCTTTTTGCTGGCCGTTCATTCCCAGAGTCTTGTAGGCATTCCAAGAAGAGCTCACTGAAACTGCCCATGAGCAAGCCATGAGTTTTCAACAAAAGAACACTACATACCTTTCCATCTGACACATTGGCAGCTGGTGAGGACTCTGTAGTGGATGCTGAAGGGAATATATGAAAGCTGGCATCCCTCGGAGATCTCACAATCTCATTCTGACGGTACAGCCGGTGGTGGCGTAGTTTTGCAACCCATGCATCAAATGAATCCTGTGATTTCACCTGGAAAATAAAATACTATCAGGGAAGCATCCAAGATACTACTTTTCTGCACAATCTTTTACAATTTTATTTATTTCTACTGTGGATGAAAAATGGTATGTATTTGCACTTTTTACCTTTAGGTGATAGATGTGTTCTTCTGTGTCAAGATCTATTCTACGAGCCTTTTTTTTTATAGACATGACAGATAAACCAACATCAATGCTCCCATGGACTTTTCCTTTCTGTATCTAAAATCAAAAAAGCGGGGTAAGAATTTGGAAGTATTATACACTTCTTCAATATATTTAACAGAAAAATATATGATGCTGAAATAATTTCCAATCTCATAAACATTTTAACATACAGCTGCAATTAAAAAAAAAAGCTGCACTCAGACTAACCATTTAACCACTTATTGTATTTATAGTTAAAGTATCTCACAAGAAGTGCTCAGTACAAAGCCAATCCCAAAGTTGAAGTGTGCTGGTTCACACCACTGCACAGGTACAGCTAAGTGAGAAGCAGAGAAAATTAGACAGTACTTGGCACCCTGCTGCTACCACAAGGTAGTTATTGGTATCAGATCTAACTAACTTAATGCTACCCTTTACATCTCTAGGGTATGTTGTTATCCATTCCTTGTCTTATCCACATATCTCAGAAGAATCAGCTCTGACTGACATAAAAATTGAAAAAGAAAAATACATGGTCAGGTTAATCTCTCAAGTAGCTTCGTGAAAGAAACTACTTTAAGTAATGTAGCTTTTGTCATAGAAGTAAAAAAGGCAGAATTCTTGAGGACATAACCAAAATCTTACATGCTTTATCTTTGAATCCATCAACAACTTTCATGTGTGTACTGTCATAAATATGCCTAGAATGAGTATGAGTAGGTTGAACTCCATTAAAAGTTTTAAAATAATCTTCAACTCTACTTACATCAATTGGTGACTTTGAATATTTCAACATTCCATTATCCAGGACAAAAAACCTCTGAAATTAAAAGAAAAAAACCCAACAACATTCTTTCTTAATGAGCAGATGCAATTTAAACAGTGTACAACAGTTCATCTGGGAAAGGATTACCCTGTAGCAATTAAGGAATGTTTTAGGGGTTGGAAGAAGAGGATAAATACATAAATTGAATCATTTTCTTGCTTGGTTTTTGACAACAATTATCTTCTAAGCAAGAAAAACTAGATTCTCTTTCTTCAACATTATATTCTAGGTTTATCTTAGCAAACTTTAATAATGAAGGGTATTTTTTTTTTTCAGTTTTCCAGCCCATTAGTAAACTCTGTAAGAAATTCTTCCTGTTTTTCTTCCCACAGAAGCTGGTCACATTTCAAATTAACAATCTACCTTCCCTATCCAGAAACTGAAAAGTTTCTCCTAGTGCAAGATCTACATCTCACAAAGACAATCTGAGAGACACTGCCCTACCATCCAAAGTTTGTCCCTTATGGCAGACTCAGTGAAGTAAAGATGGGACTGTAATTCATGCTGATGGCACCTTTTCTAGTGGTAAGCTAGGTAGTACAGGTAGTGCAAATATTACAGCGTTCTCAGCAACATCCCCAGGTCACGGGAGGGCTGATGTTTTAGGTGTTAGTTGGTGACACAGGGTGAGCCACTGTAGCTTCACTGACACAGTTACCAGGACTGGCCTAACCTGGCGATGCCTGTCTGTTCTATTGCTACACCTTTACCTTGCTGAGCAGTTCTGACTTAGAGCAGAGAGCAGAATCCCCTATTCACACTGTGCTTCTCCCTAAATTAAGGTTGTCCTAGCTTGTCTGTACCACATCACTCAAGCTGCATTGCAGTCAAGTTAATGTAGACTTTGGCACACAGCATAAAGGTGCAGCCTAGCACGAAACCTGGACTTGAAATGAGATTTGCTAACTTGTGTTTATCATCACTAACTCTCAAAACATGCAAAATAATAGCAACTAATGACTATTTTTAGAGTGTAACCTAAAGCACTAAACTATGTTAAAAACCCAGAGCACAGCAAAATACTTTATTTGATTCTCAAAGCTGTCTTGACATGGAAGGCAAGGACAATGGTTTCATGACGTAAACCTGATAAATTAACTCTATGAGCAGGGTCAGTAGTTAGATGGCAGAAAATCTCCCCTGAAGATGATTCTAGAAATTATGTCAGTTACACCACAGAGGGTACCAATATCTCACATAGGGCAGGAAAGCCATGCTTTTCTCTAACACAGCTGAAACGAACACACCCAGAGATATCACTTCTTGAATAAGATGTCAAAACAACAGAAACGTTTTGGGGGGTTTTTTCTACCTAGGTATGGTCACTAATGGACTTCACAAGAACACAATATTCATGTCATATTGCTCTGTCTCTCTAAGCTGCATACAAAAAAGAAAATTGTCCTTCATCATCATTTCATTCCAAAGCACACTGCACTTCAGAGGATGATAAGTTCACCAAGTTGCACACATTATACCTGGTACACTGCTAAAGTACATTCAGAACTGTCAGAATATGACATGCAACGTTCCATAGACAAAAGATGCTATATATGGCTTTGCTAGCAGAACACTAACACAGCATATGCTACAATTACTGTCTCTGAAGTTCCTCACTGGACTCTCAGAACAAAGTATTGTTATGGAAACTCCAGGATATCCAGGTTTCAGTTAAAAAAAAAAAAAAGAACTTATTAACAAATCCACAGTTTCAAAACCTAAGTTCAGCACAGTTCCTAAGGTGAAATGTAAGGCAAAGTAGAGTGGGATGCTAAAATGTGAAGTTCTTAATCACACAAAATTACACAAGTAACTGCTCTAAAGTTACGCAGATCATCAGTAGTGATCGCTTTTACAGAACTGTGAAAGTTGGACTGCCCTTGCTCTCCTATAAATTAGTTCCTTACCAGAACAGACACTTGGCCAAAAAACAGCACATTAACATAATGTATTTTAAAGGCATGGGAGCAGTGGTTTATTCCATAAATTCTTATATATCTCATTAATTGTTTTAATTTTTTTGGGGGGTCGGGGTGGTTTGTTGGGGGTAGGGGGATTGGTGTGCTTATTCATGTTTCAGCTATGTCAGTTGGAAATTCTTTAATCTCTCTAGACTAAATTCAGGTAGTGCATAAGTATTTGGCTGCTGAAACTACAAACTCTACTTAAGTACAACAAAGCCAAAACATCTAACGTAGATAAGCAAGCAGTAAAAAAGGGTGTTAGGCATATGTATAATTTAGTACAACACTCAGAAAGAATGGAGAAATTAGAAAAAAGCTGTAATTCATGCTAGTATGGACGGCATTTGGACTCAGACCTTAGGAAGTCCCACAGTGCTTAGGAAGAAAAAAACCCAAAGTTAATACTTTCCCAGGAAAAACACCATGTATAGCAAATGATTTCACTATTCTTTGTAGTAAAATGCATTCTGTCCCAGAAAATTGCTCTCCTTCAAGTACCCTTGGGTACAAAAAGATGGGTGAGCATCAATACCACACACCTTGTTGCTAAAAAAGGGGGGGGGGGGAAATACAATTAGTATGGTATGAAATACAGAAAAAAAGAGTTTATGAATATCAGATGTAAGGCTACCAAAAGGGAGAACCATGCATGGAGAAATGTGTCCAAATTAACTAAATAGAATCAGGAGATTTGGGGCTGAGTTTTCAGGTGTTTTGGGGTTTTTTTTTGTAAATAGAGACATCTTATGGCAAAAATGCATATTCCCACTGTATGCCCACAATGCAGATTCCAATCAAGGAGACAAACAAAATTCAGGGACAAAGCTAAACAGATCTGCACACTCAGCAGACCTGAAGGGGTGTTCCTGTACAAACACCTTGAATCCATGGAAAAGTCCCTCAGCTCTCCTCTGCCATCTACTTTAAACTCAATGCAGTCTTAGAGTACAGAGCTACACTTTGTTAAAATATATTGGTAAGAACCAAAGGGATATTGATTAAACCTCTTAAAACACAAGGCATCTGCAGGGTTATTTAAAATTTCCATCTGGATTTCGAACACAACATGAGGCAGTGGGCACTGCAGTTTGAGAGCCGTGAACTGTGTCTGCAAACTAATGCTATACACAGGTGGCAGAAGAAGTCATACACCAAAATCATGGGTATTTATTTGACATCCTAATTTTGACTAGACAAAAAAATCTCAACTCATGAAGGTAATAACCTTCTGCCTGGTTTATGAGACATTTACCTTGTGCCACCCTTTTAATGGCCATTTTCTCTTTTTCAGCATGAAACCTTCATGTTTGTCTGGTTTCTGGACATTGGTCTGGCCTATTTTCAGACCCTCTATGATTTCCCAGCTGTCAGGTTCCTGGTGAAAAAGCATGAAGACACTTTGATTAATTAACTGTGCACACACATGGTGAAAAATTGCATTTACAAGTTGCATAAGTTCCAATGCAAGACAAAGAGTAGGAGAGCTAGGCTTTTAAATCAAGTTATTTAGGTACCAAACTACATGGTCACTATATTATGTCTGGCTGTATCTCATGTAAAACTACTAAATATGAACATTTTTGGAAGTCTAACCCTTACCAGATAAGGTGTATAGTAACAGTGCCCTTCGTGGTATTTCTCAATCATAAAAAAATTTAAATTTTCTTATCTTTAAAGTACAAGCTACAGTGGTTCTGGATGCCCTAGTTTTTCCTCCAAATTAGATAAACTAGCAGAAGAGGTTGCTTTATTGTTGATTTTGAGTGTAGCTAGTAATAATCTTCAAAGGCATTTTATGACAGCATTTCATTGGCTAATTGCATCTTCAGAAATTTGCAAAAGGAATTTTTTTATTTTTTCGCATTCATTTTCACTGTATTATGAGAAATTTATAGGAAAGCTAACTAATTTTCTCTCTAGAGAAAACCATAGGAACAGTATCATTTGAGATACAGCCAGCTGTACGCCTTTCATGGAGCCAATTAAGGCGTATTTCTGCTACACACCACTTCTTACGCAGGATGACGGGTGCAGCTCCAGCCAGACTGGCAATGTAACAGTGAACAGGTAAAGAAAAATATTTTTAAAGATAAAAAAAACAGAGTCATGCCTTTGTTTATTTCCATCCTCTTGCTACTACTGTAATCAATAGAATTCTGCACGGGTTTAAAACCCTGTTATTGGCTGCTTACTCAGACTATATTTTACTAATTATACCCTACAAAGTTGTGAACTTGTATTTTCTCAGCTGATCTGTCACAACTCCTAGCAATGTTATGAAAATTTATCAAGAGAGGAAGGAGGTCATATAGCATCAAACATTCAAAGGGGAAAAAAATTGTCTCCCCATTTCCCATGAAACTGTTAAAGCCAAGTGCTGTCAGCCTTTCATAATACCTCCAAATAAATTACACAGCCCTCGTAAGGTCAACATTACTATTATGAAAATATAGTTTCAAAGGTAACAGCAAATTTCAAAACTACGATTTTCAATAAGGTCTTGGTATTTTGAGAAGGGTGAAAAGCTCTATCCCAAAAAATACATACTGTAGTAAATTTTAATAGAAATCTTTATTCAGCTTAATTTTCCCTGAATAACCATAAACTGTAACTATCCCATTGTCTGTAAATGCCATACTCAAAATCCACCTGTTTTACTTCCCTGTGTTTTACTTCAATGTTCTATTTCCATTCTATAGAGGGAAGCACATATGTACTATTTTTTCCCTACAAGAAGTACTTTGCACTCGAGGGGGACAAATTAAACTCTAAGTCCCCTGAGGCGAGCAAAGTCTCTCTCTGCATCTCTGCCAACTGATTCTTCACCGTATTGATTTCCTCTTTAGATGATCAGCAGCAGGCATAAGTCTTTTATCTACGAGGTTACATCAGTATTGATTACTTCTCAACTAGAAATCACACAATCTCATTGAGCTATTCATTTAAACAAAAGGCCAGATATAGAGGGATAAAATGAGCAATTATTCAGCGCAGTGTGGATGTCTTCTGCTGCATCAGTGCTACAAACTGTTCTAAAAACCCTCCTAACAATCCTAACTATGCCTCATCCCACAGTTTTGATGTGTTGAGATATGCCCAACACAAGGGACATTATGAAAGAGCAGCCAAAAATGGGGGAAAAAACAAGTGAAAGTTATAGGCTTGAAGAGTCCTCACCCAATGCCAATTCTCCAGTACAGCACCCGTACTTCAGGACTTCAGTGATTCTGTCTGTACTACGTAGGAAACAGCCCTGTGCAAAGCTGCAGGACTGGCAGAACACAACCACGGCTTTCAGTCCCTGGGTCTGCATATGCCCCACATATGGGGATTAAGTGAGCCACTACCAACTTTCTCATCTTTTGATTGCAAAATATTTATTTTTCAAATAAAAAGGAGTAAACCATTTCATTTTCCCTTGATGAACAGAGTATTTCCTTTTGAAATTGTTTTACCAGGTCTGTTTCAGAATTTACAGACATTTAATCTCAGATTTTTCTTTTCCACCAAATACTCCATCACTGCATCCTCAGCTTTTCAGCAACAATCTTACTTTTGTATATGAAGTATCTTGAAATGAAGCTTTCTTCATGTGGAGATAGACTTGCTTGGAATCACTTATTCCAAAACTGAGGAATTTACCCAGAAAGAAGCTGACTTCAAAATATCACACACAGGGCTCCACATTTCATGAACTGGTGGTGTCACCCCTGCAGTTCCATCCTTTTCTCTGCCTCATGAAAGAAGGTCTCAAGGAGAGATTTTAAATTTCAAACTACCCACAAGGAATGTCATTAGGACATATTTTTTAAAGAAATATAATTATGTATTAGCAGCAATTTTAGACTTGGATGTGATTTGCTCTACCTTAATAAGAGGACTGGACTGAAAAATTTTTCGAAGTCATAGAATATCCTGAGTTGGAAGGACCCACAAGCACCATCAAAGTCCCTTCTAGTCCCATCCTCAGATAGTAAAATTTATTCCTGGGGCCATCCATGGGAAAAAAAAAATCCTTGATTTTGTTATATAACATCCACTTAAGATTCTTGGCTCTTCTGACACCTCACTTATGGAACAATAAGGTCCAGGGCAGACTCACAATATACTCAGTGGTAGAATCATACAAAACAACTGTCCTAAAGGTATTAGTCAAACTACTTTGTAACTCTAGAGGATTTACTTAGTAATCCAGATTGAATCCCAGGCTTTTGGTTACCTTGGATAGAGAGAGATGATCACTTTCAAGGAACTGCTTGCTTAAAGAAGGGTCTGTGCTTCCTGAAGAAGCCTTCCGCTCCAAAATATGAACACTCTAAAAAAAATAATTAAAGACAATATCATGGCTCAAAACATACAAAATACTCCCCATCCATGACTTAAATGCACAAATACTTTGCCTTCAGAGGCAATATACTTCTTTCTTTTTTTATTATTGGTTTTTAAATTAATTACTCTGTTTAATCTAGAAATGATAGTGAACTAAAAAGAACCAAGAAAGCAAGTAATGCAATTCTTAGCTACACAGATTCAAAGCGCTTCTAACCAGACCTATAATGTTTTCTGCTAATATACAAGACACCAAGTGCACATATTGTGCAGTCAGCACTGCCCTACATTCACTTCTGACGAAAACCATTACACATGAGATATTACTGCCTCTAACATATTCATTATCACACCTTAGCATTTTGTTACTGGCTTCTCAACTGAGGTGAAGTAACTCATTACACAAATGCTTTTAGTAGATTACAGGCATTAACAAGATCAGTTACTGTGTCTCAGTTGATGGGCTTGCTGGGGATCATTCATGGAACACCGTGATCCTAAACCATTGCAGCTGTTTTTACATATGACAATACTATAAAATTTTATATCTTCAAAGCATGTAATAAAAATGAAACACACACTGTCACAACTACGAAAAAACTGCTATTCTTAAAAGACATCTAAAAATGTCTTCCCATTTTCCAGAAAGGTTTCACTCCTATTTTATAAAAGAAAAAGCATTTTTGATACAGGAGAAAATAACCACATTCTTCATGCCTGGATCCACATTTCATTCTCTGGTGAAATTTTGCTACATCTCATACTATTATTTGGTAAGAATTATACCACAACATGTCATTAGTATCTCTTTGGCATAAAAGAAAACTACATCATTTCCAGGACATGCAGCACAATGAGAAACTTGCAATTGCAATTACCCTCTGAGAAGCATAAGCTTCTCTCAACTGAAAATGCCAATTAGGTTTTGTTCACAATTAAGTTTCTTTACATTGACTGAAAAAGAGATTACACAGGTACCAAAGATAGCAGAAACAATCAGGGAATATAAAAGCACATACAAATGGCAGTGTAAATATTATTGTTTATTGTCTTTAATTAAGTACATAAGGACCATAACCAAACTAAATGAAAATAAACATAACTATTCATTTAAATGCATATACAACACAGACCACATCTTGCTGCAAAGCAACACACAGACCTTCATTGTTCTCTTTCAATTTGCAACTGTGAATGAGAATAGGAAAATATGGGGACTGTCTCTGTTGTAAATGGAGATTAATAAGCATCCCTGCCATCGTGCAACAATAATCAGCATTTATTTTCAGTTACTTTCAATTAAATTTTACAGCAAAGAACGTGAAAAAGCAGCAGTTCCAACTGCCCCAACCAGGGCAAACCAGCACAAAGCTTTGTCATTTATGCTTTGAAAACTTCTGCATTATCAAAGGAAGGCAAATCTTCTTATTTAGCCCAGTTTATTTTACTAGTCAGATGAGGAAAAACATTTGTATTTATGTAGCACAATTTCCTACGTTAGATCTCAAATAATTTAATAAACTAATTTGAGCTGAGAACCACAGAGTTCCTAATGACAACCAACGATATGCTTTCTCACTGAATAGAGGAAATGTACACAGTATCACATTTTAACAATATACAAGAAAACTTAAACCTGATCTGCCAAGGGAGATTAAACTGTCTCTTGATTAGCATAATCAGGATGATTCTCAACTTTCTTGTCAGTTTTGTCTGGCAGGCAGGAATCCATCCATCTTGAGATGGAGCAATGCCCAACACAGATGTTCTGAAGGTCTCATATGTAGCAGCTGGTGCAGTCTGTTGTTACATAACTGCAATTTCATTTTGTACAATATTTAGAGAGGAGTAGCCCAACAGCCCTTAGCTTGCCAGATTTCCAGTGACATTTTCAACTGCATGATTTTAAGTCAGGAAGGTTTTGTGCCTTTGTTTTTTTTAATTAGCCCTCAGTCATTACAGTTCCACTTCAGTTGAGAAATACATTATTAGCTAACAGCACTTTAATGAATGCTGACTTATTCAACTATTTGTTTGAAAATTAGAAAATGAACACCTTTTAAATAAAATTGCCTTTTTTTACATTCCTTACCTCCAGAAGTGTTGGCTTGTTGTCTATATGCTTTACAATTCTCTTCTCTCATGACCACCATTACACAGACAAAAGATCATTTTTTTTAGATTTGTGACCTGTCTCTAGCATAATATTGAGAGACATTACTTGGTGCATAATGTTTTCCATTAATGCATGTTATTTTTCTGCAAAATTACAGCTAGAAATCACACAATTACTTGACATTTTGAAAAGCAACTAATTTTACGGTGCAAGAGTCCAGTTATTTAGCATCACAGAAATAAAAAATTATTTAGATCTTGAAGTTATTATCAAGGTTTTTGTGTATTTTAACATGAAAAACAGAGCTGGTAAAGGAAGCAAGAAAAAAAAAAAGCTGATAAGAAGAAAAGGAAGAGGTAGACCAATACAGCTTCTGGGGTTTATTTATAATCAAACCAAAAAATGAATAATCCATTAAACCCTGCATATCAATCAACCTGGTACTTTTATTCCTCTCATCCCAAACAAAGACAGACAAATGCATTGCTGCATTCCAGACTCCCCTCATGTTTCAGGATTACCTATGTGCTATAGCTGGTTTGTCTTGGAGGAAAACGCCACCATTAGAAAATTCTGTGTGCTCTTGAAAACTAATTGAACAGAATTACAAGTTTATCTCAAATTACTATGTGATTCCATTGCTAAATCTTAGTCCTGACTACAATCCCTCCTTCATTATGCACAATATATATTACATATGTGAGCACACATTTGCCTCAAGATGCCCACAACAAGCCAACATATGGGGAACACAAATGCTTGTTCTGCCCTACATTTTTTCCTATTGCTTCCCATAGACATGAGAGAGAAGGGAATTAATGGAGAAAATAAAATAACAGTATGATGTTGCATCATATTCTCATCATCTCTGGAAGGCACAAATGGAAAACATATTTTACAATAACTTGCCATATATCTTGCCAACTTCTTTTCTCAGTTTGGAGTTCAATGACTCATACACCTCATTGTCCTGGTTTTGGCTGGGATATCCAAGTAGCTGGTATAGTGCAGTGTTTTGGCTTTAGTATAACCATGTTGAAGGCACAGTGATGTGTTGGCTGTTTCTAAGTACTGCTCACTCTGTGTCAGGGACTTTTCAGTTTCTCATACTCGGCCAGTGAGGAGCTGCACAAGGAGCTGGGGTGGAGCATGGCCAGGACACACGGCCTGAACTGGTCAAAGGGATGCCACAGAATGTCATGGGCAGCATATCAGCTGGGGGAGCTGGATGTGAGGGGCTGATCACCGCTGCGGGATGGGCTGGGTCTCGGGCAGCAGGTGGTGAGCCGTTGTATTGGGCATCACATGCCTTTCTTGGGTCTCATTTCTTTCTCTCTTTTTTGTTCTTTCTTTACATTACAATCATTATTTTATTTTACTTCAATTATTAAACTTTATCTCAACTCTCAGGTTTTACCTTTTTTTTCTCTGATTCTCCTTCTCATTCCACTAGCAGGGTAAGTATCTATCAAATCAGAGGCTGAAGACCCTAACTTTTCTTAACTGAATCTGACTTCCCATTAAAACAAAAGATATTCAACTGTCCTCACAAGAAAGACAAGAAAAGAAATGAGACTTTGAGCAAGTAGAGACAGTAAAATCCAGTAAAGGACAAGTCTGGCACTCATGCCTCTCCCTTCTGCTTCACTGCTTATTTTCTTATTGGAATGAATTTTATTTAATGCAAAGACTTCTCTATAATTTACAATTTATTAAATTCCAAGAAAATGACAAGCCGGTGAGGAATTTATCACTCACGTTGGACACAGACTCTCTGTAGTTCAGAAGTGTGCACAATGTGTGGTTAACAACTAATGAAGAAGATCTGGTGGGTCATTTTGTTTGTTCATAGCATTCTAGCAGTCTTCAACAGCCATAACCATGGGGCCTAGGCATACACTGTCCTACAACAGTCATTCAAAATAGAGCTTTTCTGTCTGAGTTTTTGGTGGTGTTTTTCCCAATCCAGAAAACTAACTAGTGCATCTTTTATTATTTGCAATTCACTGGCATCCTTTTTGCAACCTAGCATCTGTGTTCTTATTTGAATTCCATTTAGTATGAATACAGTATTTTCCAGTTATCTGAAACACAGCAGAAGCAATAAGGTAGACACAGATTTGACTGCATACATGCCAGTTTTTACCACCTTCTAAACAAGTGATATATGCCAAGTTAATCTGAATATTATTTGTAAAGGAAATAACCTTGAAACCTGCTTTTATCTTAGGCTGCTTCTCAACCAGCTCTGGTTTTCTTCCTGTAAATGTTGGAAGAAAGATAGATTCTTGAATATAATTTTGAAAGAGTGACTGCAAAGCAAAACCACCATATCTCATCAACGTATTTCTCCTTTCTTCTAGCATATTTTTTTAATTTTTATAAAGCAGTCATGGTCCTATTCTCATCCTATTCTCTCCTATTGACACTGCTCCACAGCTCATAGCTGTTTTCAGCAATCTCAGCTATCAACTAGCTGACAAAGGAACTCAGCAACACTTTGTGAATACCACATGCAGTTAATCACGTTTTTTCTTCTCGTAACACATGCTCATCTTGTACAGAAACGTGCTTAAGAGCAACCTGTTCTCTTTGGAACCTTTCTACTGAAAGACAAGTATATATAAGATGCAGTTCTGTAGCATATGAATAATACACAGGTATGTATGCCTACGTCTTTCCTTGGATATGCAAAATAAACACTTCTTGTCTAATAGAATCATCAAGGATTTGTTAGCTCAGGAGCTCTCTGTCAGCCCTTTCTCGAACTCCAGCTTTGTATTGTACTTCACATCACTGCTGTTAGGCTCTGGAAGCAAAGAAGCCTTTGCTTTTCAAGGAACTTTTTGACAAACTCTGAAGATAAATAAGCCCTTGCTCTGATGAAGAGCTTCTTGGAGGGAATCCTTAGCACAACTGGATAAAGCAGAAAAGAGCTGTCTATCAATGCAACAGCAACCTTCCCTTTGCCAGAACAATGGTTGGAACAACTACTTACCCACAGCCTGAGTGTCTAATGACAATCTTCTCCCTTTGCACTTATCTCAAGATAGAGCAAACAGATAAATTTACAATATCTGACAGAGAGAATTCAAATTTTAGCTAATGATACAAAGCTTTTTTATGACTGTTGAATAATCACAATTAAAAGGCTTGACATCCTACTACATAGTCTCAGTGTAGCAATTAATTTTATTCCTGCTGATACAGTTTAAAAAAAAGGAGGGAAAATAAAATTACATACACAAAAGAAAATAATTCCTTGATACATTTATCTGGTTATGAATAAGAACATTCTAGACATGAAAGAGAGTCAATGTTAACACATAATAATAAATGAAAAACTGGACCCCCACTTTAATAAGTGCATAGCTTCAGAAGAAGAGAGTCCTTTCTTCCTGTGACTCTTTCACGTCCTTCTGTAAGATACCTACTTAGTCTTTCTCAATATCCTTTAAACTTTAATATGTATATGCACAGTGCAAAAATACAGCAGATAGGAAGCAATAGGGGTTGAAAACTTTTTAATCAGATTTTTCTTTTTTTTTTTTTAACATGAAATATTATTCTACTAGGGGGAAAAAAGGTCTTATGTAACCACTTCATTTTCAATTCCAGGATAAAGTATTTAATAAAAACAGGAAAGGAGAGGTGGCAGAACAGCAAATAGCTTTACTAAAGCACACAATTATTCTGTCTAATATATTTGTATATTTCGAATGTGGATAATCCCAATGATGCATGAGTGTCTGGAAAACAGACATTTTCTGTTTTGTCCATATCATACCTGCCATCACTCTCCCTCTTGAGTTTTCTACCTTTCATCTCCACTGAGGAAGTGAAATACAATTATGCTTCTCTTTCTTCTCCCCCATTTGTTTCCCAGAAATCCTCAATGGCACTTCAGAAGAATTGTGCTCCTTCCTTCTAAATTCTTGTGTGTTTGAGTTGCACTTCTAGTTTGTATTCTCAAGGAAAGTGAGATGTGCTTCTGTAGGTATGGATGTGCATGCATGGCTGAGGGAGAAAATGAGACAGGAGAAATGCAATAGTGACCACATTCTGAAACACCACTTTAAATTATCTGTCATCATTTGAACGGGTAATTAAGCTTTTATGAGAGCAATTTCCCTGGTTTTGTAATAGAAGACAGGTACAGACACTATTTCTAACCAAACTGACAGATTTAAAAAAAAAAAATATTTCTTCATAGCCCGTATCTGAACTTCAGCATTTTCCATGCAACCTGTAAAGCACTCCTAGAGGTAAGATAACTCAGATAGCAATGTTTATGAGGCTCAGAGAATGTGTACACACAGCCCCTTGGGACAGCTTGATATGAATGCTATCACTGTCTCTCCTTTACTGCTCCGGACCATTTTATTTCTTCTAAACTTTAAGGCCAAGTCTTTCTTAGAAAGAGAAAGCACCTCCGTGTATTAATCTCCAGGACTGTACTCTGGATCTTGTCTCAAAACCACAACTGGTAAATACCAAGGGCAGGGGCAGTCATGATCCAAGTATTTCCCAATATGGAGATGTGTGCACATGCACACAGATGTACTTCTTCTGGTTGCTGTCTTACCTGTCAGGTAAACCCTAGGCAGAAATGCAGGCACAGCATGAAGGGCATCTGCTGTGTGCCTGCAGGCTGGCTTCACACATACACACAGCCAGCCTGATGCATCCAGCTGGGCTTCTGGCCATGTGCTGCTGCCCATGTAGGCCAGCAGCCCTGCCCGCAAGGATTCCCACTGCTGGAGAATATCTTGTATTTTCAATGCACCCATCAGCACCAGTACAGGGCACCTGCCTCACCCCAGGGGTCCGTCGGTACCCTATCCCCACAAGTCTCACTTATACTGGTTCCTACCCCATCCCCAGAAAAACCTGCAGTCCAGAGAACTTTACCTCATAAGTTTAACCACTTTCTGATTGTGCCAGGTGCAGTTGTTCATTCATCGAACTATCCATTTGAGTGGTAAAAATCTAACAAGCTTGAGATTCATTATTTCATTTAAAACAAGTGCTATGGCACTGAACCTAACATAACATTCGCATGAGTATTCTACAGCTTTAAAATTCACACTGTTTCAGACATTTTTTCAGATACTGAAGTAAGAAACACTACCTTCCAAATCTAAGAAACATTTTTGTGCTCTGTCAAAGGCACAAGAAAAAAAAAGTCATAGAGTAGCAGCAGCTAATCAATTTAAAGAATAATTGCATGTTTTTGTTAACAATTTTGTCATTTCATTCTTTGGCTCCCTCAGAACATTTGTTTGCTCCAGTGAGTTGTTGCTTTTAAAGTACTCAACACTTCCTGCTCTAATCCTGCTTCAATTGTTTTATGTGAAGAAAGTTAATTAGGAAAGAGAGCAAAAGAGAATTACATCACTGTGACAACAGCACTTTGCATTTAGTAGCCTCTTTAGTTTGAAACTCTCAGGGAGACTAATAACTGTTACTAAAATAATTCTCACAAACTACTGCAAAGTGAAAAGGCTTGCTACAGAGCAAAGCTAGGAATAAGGCTGCATAGTCTCAGGTCTGTACCATATCTGCTAGACAACTGTTCATCCTTGCCTTTCTTTCTTTCGAGGTCACAGAGAGATAGGAAAAAGTGAAATTCACAGGTTAACCACCAAGAATTTTTTCCCAGATGTCACATCAGGCTGACAGCAGTGAGCAAACATGTAGGCTGCTACCCAATTTAAGAATAAAGAAGGTATATAAATGCGCTCAGACGTCTCTTCCACATGGAATACATTATGCTGTATTACATTGCAATCTTGTATGAGCAGCACTGTCTCAGCAGCTACAAAATGGTGATACTCGCCTTAGGAAATACTGCTTTTAGGAGACTACTTTGACAATTAAAATACAGTGGTTGTAAAAAGCTAAATAGGCATTTTCCAACAGAGACCTTTAGGCAAGACCAGAGCCTTGGAACCACACTCTGCTTCAAAGTTTCACGGCCAGGTAAACATCTTCAGCTCAGACTCAGACCTTTGTGAATCCCTTGTGTACACCCCTCGTATTAGTCAATACTGCTCTTACAGAAAGGGAAAAATTACCACCAAAACTAACAACAAGCCATGTTAAACTCTGAAAAGCAGACTGCTGCTCTGGGAAATCTTTTTTTGTTCTTCCTTCAAAGCCCCTACCTTTCACTCTTTACATATGGCTGGAAGACAATAGTCATTTGAAATATGAAAGCTCTTCTACTAGAAAGGTGACCACACAAGGCTAAATGCAGTAGGACTGAAAGCGTTTATTCTTTTGTTATTGCTGTGTGGGACAAAAACCAAGGATTTGTTGATAAAGCAAATTGAAAAAGAAAAACATAAAAAGAACAAGATAACAGCTGATCATCTCTCCCCCATAAAAGCAAATTAAGACATTAGAAGAGAAATCCTCACATTTAAAGTAGAAGACATTGCTACGACCATTTCACATCATGTATTAGCTAGCCTTTAGGTGATGGTCAGAAAAGTCAAAATCTCTCCTTTGTTCACAATTTCAATATTATTACTCTCCTTCTGTATTACTCCCTCTGTTTAGTAGCCTGAGGTCAGGCTCCAATTTGCCAAACCACATATTATTAACCCTATGATGTATTTACTTCTTTCTGTCTTCTCAGCACTATATTACTACCCACACATTGCAGAGAATATATAATGTATTAGAGCCTGCCTTACGACTTGCATACTTAGTCAATAAATAAAATATGGAATATTCATAATGAACTTACACCCATCCAACTGAATATACAACATTTGATTCCATGATATGCAGCTCTACTTTCTATAAGTTGTTAGTTTTCCTCCATTTTGCTGTGCAGCAGTATACAGCTAGCCTTTTCAGAGTTTCATAAAGGACCAAAAACAAGAATCTCCCTTGTCAGCATGGCCCACACCAAAGGCTATCAGAATTGCACTTTTTATGCTACCTTTTATATGAGAACTCTTACTGACAGTGGAAATGACAGGCTTCATGCTCTGCAACAGTTCCACAGGAGGAAAAACTGCTGCTCCCCCTCTCTGAAGTATTTCTTATCAAGGGTACCACAACTGCCTTGACACCCTGTTTAACTCAGGGGTTAAACAAAACAGGTTGATTCTGCCTAACAGTCCAAATTAAATACAATTTTAATGAAAATGAATGAAAAAAGTCTGAAATCAGTTTTTTAGTTATTGCTGGCTTCATTAGTTTGTTCATTTATCTATTACTTAGTCATGGAGCCTGCAAATTGGCAATTTCAAAGCTTTTGCTGACTGCTAATTCTCTTAGGTGATGCATATCGTACAAATAAGAAAGCTACATTAAAATGCCAGCATTATATACAGCACGACATTTTCCACTCTCCCTGAAATGATTTATCATAGTCATGTTCTCACTCATTCAGCCTCCTGCACCATAATTTATTGGGAAACTGTTCCATAATTGCTGGTATGACTTTGACAAGAATTATATGATGAGAAGGTTTCAATCATTAACCATCTAGAAATATCAAATGTTATCCTCACATATGACAACAAAAGCTACACTGACACTTCTTCCAGTCACATCATTTTCCACATTCATATTTATTACCAATTCAGGAAGTGTGCTTTTCTCATAGCTGCTCTGAAGAGTCCAAGGAGGAAGCAAGATGGAATTTTAAAGACTTTCCAAAGTAAAATCCAACAGCCCCTGAACCAAAATCCCCCATCCCATAGCTCTCACTGTGTTCAGGCAAAAACCTATGAAAACCGAAACATATGCACATAATACCACAAGCAAGGAAAGAAATTAAAAATACATTTGTTATAGTAGATGGTAGGATGAAATGGTTGGTGTGCTGTGTCTACATGCACCAAAACATATGCAAATAATACCACAAGCAAGGAAAGAAATTAAAAATACATTTGTTATAGTAGATGGTAGGATGAAACGGTTGGTGTGCTGTGTCTACATGCACAGAGGGAGCATGTGCGTGTTTCTTTCCCTGGATATAGTAGCACTGCACTTCGTGCCGCGTTGCACGCTGCAGCTCCGTTTCTTTCTGCAGAAGAAATGGCTCATCCATTCCTTCTCCTGCCTTTAATACTGAAAACACTAAGGCAAAAAACCAAACGCCCATGAGTAGCCTTTCCAGTCCACATTTACATGCCTAAGTATATCTGTTAAGCATCATCACACTTTATTGGATCCTCTGGATGCATTACACCATCAACCTTTATAACATTATTTTAAAATCATTCTTCACGTCTCCATGATCAAATATGGACTTAAAGTTAAGCATCCATTTTATTATGATGACAGGTATACCTTGCTCTATACTGTTGCTATGGTTACAGATATTGTAGCCATTAGATTTATAGTAAAATGTATTCCCAAGAGGTGATTTTTTTTTTATTCTCACTTGCATGGTTGTATCAAACAACCCAATTACAAAGAAAACCCGGAGGACATGCTCTTAGCCGAGACCAGCAGCTCCTGCAAGTCTTGCAGTCACCTGATTTGAGTTTAAATGTGGAAGATAAAACATACTGATGCTTTAAACAAAAGATGTCAAAATTCTTTCTCCAGATGGAACTAATAAAAAATTAAGAGATTATATGCTAATCAAGACTTAATTAATTGAGTACAGTTATTCAAACTCCTGTACACTATGAAAGGGAATATATTTACTACCTGTGAGAAAACAATTTTTTTATTTGCTCAAGCAATGGAAATTATTTAAAATACTCCAGATATAATTCCTGCCTCTTATTGAGCACACATCAGAATTCTTTTCCCGATTTAACATTTTAAACGTACCTTATAGTGAGACTATTTACATTAAAACCTGTAAACTGTACAGTATTCATTAAGAATTCTCAGTGTCCAAAATTTTCATAAGAGAGTTAAGGGAAAAAACTTCCTCAGCAGCAGCTGAGAAAATAGTGTCAGAGTTGCCATACAAGTAGCTGCGGAAATATTCCTAAGATACAGCCACTCAAGCAAATGCATACCACAGCAAATGATTTTACTTTTTTTTTTTTAATATTGTCTGCCTCTTTTCCATGGATCAAAGTTTTAAAGTATGTTTCTGTTCTATACCACTTTTTCAGTATCAACATTTGCATGTGTAAAATATCCATATAATAACTTATCTGAAATCTAGCGGGTAGCTCTGATACTTTCTGAAGTGGTCCCTCTTGATGTTGTGGCCAGATTGTACACCCAACCCTCAAGTAAACCACAGGAATGCTCAAACTGTTTTAAGGGGAAATAATACAGTCCCCATCTCAAAGGGCTCCTGGAGAAAAGATGTATTACATCCACGTAGACAAGGGTCTCTTAAAAATGGAAGTCTAACATAACTGCACTAGTACTCTATGGGGTGGTACAATCAGTGTTAACTTGTAGTAAAACAAATAGTATTTAAAATGTTAGGTGTTCATTATGATGCTTAGACTGAATTATCACCTTCTAAAATGATAATGGATCTCTGTTGTTAGATTTGCAAAAAGAGATATTCACAGAGGACACAAAACCCTTTTAAGCAACCGTAGGTTCATGTTGCCGAAGAAACCACTTCCCAAAAGATTTCAGAGCATGTTTCCTACTCATCCATGCGATTATATACTTCCTGCTCCAGTGCTGCACATAGGTCTCATGTTGCTTCTGAATCTTTTTTGAGCCACTTTAGAAAGTGGAAAAAGTAAATCCAAAATATCAACACTTCTTGGCTATAGTGATATCATTCAATGCTACAAGCAAGCAAATCTAGAGCTAGCAAGAACAGCCACATTACAGGAATAAATGTATCATCCCACCAGACGGTACAAACACTTAGAGCATTTCCTTACCTGCCTCCTGTCTCTCTGAGATGATGATGACGAGGAGGCACTTCTATGTGATGGAGTGGATGTTTTGTGAGCTGGAGATATACTCTTCTCCTCTGAACTCATCTTTGCAGAAAACTTGTATTAATGATCTTGTGCTCTTATCACTCATGTACAAAAAGGCAAGGGATAGTCTTCTGCATCCTTCTGTTTCACAGTTTATGGACAGCCAAAGAGGAATTCAGTCTCAGCTGAACGGCACCTTCATAAAGAAAAATGTGAAAGAGTGAATGAATATACCCTCGCTCCAACATAGCTCTGCAGCAAAGAAATGTGACCATTTAATCCAACAGATCTCCCAGTCTTTTACTCCCCTTTCCAACAACTACCCAGTACAAACACAGATGCATTGTTCTGCCTTTTCACAGAAAGGGGTATTACATTATTTCAAAAAACACTAAGGAAAAGTCTAAGTAATTTACAACGATTCTTAGGTAAAGTTTACAGATCCTTGACAAGGGGGCATTATCCTGCATTATTCGTAACATTATCAAGTAACTCCTCAGGACTTTCCATAGAGCACAGACACTGCTGAACACCCCATTATAATCAGTACCTCTTAAAAACCCTGCAGTTAGATTAAGAACTCTGCAAATTTTTTAAAAAGCAGGTCCTTCTCTCACAGATGGTGGCCTCACCTTTGGTATCAAAGGCTTTATTGAGGCAGGGGCAGTGAGTGGCTGGGTGGTCATTTGGCTGCTGGCCAGGGCTAACCCACCACAGTGCAGGGGACATTTCCTTTACTGTTTGCTCAGCTGCTACCACATACATCACTCCTTTACAAATACTAGAAGTTTTCTCTCACTTACGTCTCTCCACCCAAACCTTTAATTTCCACCCAAGAAGAGAAAAATAGACACTTAGAGAAGCACAGAAGATATTTGTGTCAATAAACAGCCCTTGTCTGTCAAACCATATCAAAATGTTGCAAGTACATCAGACAGTTCAGGAATGGAGGTACACTTCTCCATCTTTAACAGATCACTGTGATCTTGCTTCAGCTGACTGATACTGTGTCTGATCTTCCATTAACCTTGGATAAAATTGTTCCCTGAATGAGATGTTCACTTCAGGCAGATGACATATCTTCTCTGCTGCCCCCTCTAATTTTGAAATAGTGCCCTTCCACATTCACTGTGGTGACAGCACACCAAGGGTCAGCACAGCACAGCTAGCTCCAGATGGGTGAGGAGAAAGGTGCTGTCCTGCACCATGTTAAATCAGATCAGGACAAAAATACACTGACACTCAGGCGTGACTACAGGCTCAAGAAATTATGACAAATTGAACTCAGAGCTCTAGCTTCTCCAATCACAACTGATATCCATACAAGAATACCATCCTGAACGCAGACACAGAGGCAGCTAAATAATTCATTCCATTGTGCCACCAGCTTCTGAATACTGCCCCCTAAGAAACACACTCTTGCTGGAGCTGAGGTCTGTGATAGATCATAAGACACCTTTTCTGCTTGCTGCAGTATAGGAAAGTGGAATGACTTCACTTTGTTAGTTATGAGTACTTCTGCAAGTTTGAATATTGTCCATGTCTTATGAATGAGCTTCTATCTCCATCAAGGAATCTCCCATAGAATTACAAATCCCACATACTACCCAGAGAGTCCACAGAGCATCCCAGTGACGTGAGTGGGAGGACATGGCTGTTGCAACAGCAAAAGCTGCCCACATTCCCTGAACATATTGGCAAGTTCTGCATTCTTTTCAGGATGACAAGTTCCTGCTAGAAGAAGCCTAAGAAGATGGGTTGTGCTGGAGCTGCCAAAGCCAGCTACAACAAGAGAGAGGTTGCAGAGAGAAAGAAACAAGCTGCACAGCACATTTGTTTCAGAACTTCAGAGAGAAAACATAATGAAGCTGAACGCAAAGAAAGATTTTTCCTTCTATCCTAGCATACTAGGGACTGCTTGTCTAGTTTAACAGCATTTTCATATCCTAAAAATGCATCAGGGAAATTTTACTCAAAGAATTGTACCAACAGGGATATCCCAAGGTCTGTGCAATTTTCATTTAAATCAAAAATGAAATTACAAAAATCAGAACAAAACTGTAATAACCTTAGTTCACAAAGCTGTGCAGAACAGTTGAGTTATTTAATAGCAAATCTGCAGCCACTTTCAGCTATGGGGTCACTGCATTATTTTTTTAGCAGAGTAGCCTTCGGGCAAATGAAAATCAACCCCTTTTTAAAACATCTGATCTTCACTCAGTTGACTCATGTGGAAAAATTTATATTTAGTAATGGCACAGAAGGACAGTGGTCTGGCACTTCAAGTGTGTTCTGAAGGCCCTCAGGAAGCAGTAGATGCTTGTAAGAAGCAACTGCAATGCTAACAAGCAGTACACAAGGAATACAGCTCTGTAAATAGCTGCCGAGTTTGAGATTCTGTCAAGTATGGACTTTTCTTTTTGAAAGGTATTCAAAAAAAGGTAGTGGCTTACACTTGAGACAAACTCCACAGTGGTTCTGTGGCACTCCCCAGGCACTACGAGCCGAACCTAACCAATAACTTGGTCAAACCACGCTGACTTGCTGACCAAAACAAAACAAAAAAACACCAAAAACCTAAACCACCCCCCCTCACACTAAAAGAAGCAGACATTTCTTCTTGGCCTATTTCACAGCAAGAATAGCATCAATACTAAATTACGATTACTTATATATGGAAGTTTCTAATTAAGAAACATCCCACTTCAGGGTTAAAAGTCAAAAAAGATAACTGGAATATTTGAGAAAACATGCCATGTAAGCACAACAAAAAAAATATATAATGCAAATTAGCATGAACTAGCACTGAGCTCTTTGTTATTTTTCTTGCACGTTGAATTTGGATTCCTTCTATACTGCTAAGGGTCTTTCTTCCAATTTTGGCTTAAAATTTGGGCAATAGATCTTTTCTAGAACATGTTAGAAGGAATAAATCTAGTGGAACTGACATAAAGAGATGCCAGTCTCTCTGTAATGATGATTGAAGCAAACAATTAGAAATCTAATTTTTTGGCCAAAAAATGGAATTTACCAAAATGAAACAGATGCTTTTGAAACATTTTGAAACATTTTTCACAGGCTTTTTCCATCAGTCACTGGCAATTTTGCTATTGACTTCAATGGGAACAAAAGCAAGCCATATACCATGATAGTATGTTTCCAAATAATGTAAAATCTAAAAACACATGCAAAAAATATGATGTTGAGTTTTGGGTGAGTAGGGATGACCCCCTGGTAATTATGCATTTGTTTTGATACTGTTTCCTGACAACAATTAAAACATTTGTCTCATCGTATGAAGTTCCTCATTCTTTCTCTACTTCAACTCAGATTGGAAAAGTTTTTACTACACAGTTATTTTTTCCTCATTTATTCTCAGTTCATTAGTGTTCTCGTTTGGGGTTTTCTTCCCCCTCTTCCCTGGTGTCTTAAATCAAGTATTAAACAGACCTTAAAAACCAAAAAATTAAATATAAAAAAATCATTCTTCATTCCCCGTCTGTCCTCAAAGGGTTACTGTCTCATTCTGTCTAAATAAGCAAAGGAAAATGACACACTTTATTTTTCATCTCAAAACCACTGATTTTTACACTAGAGATATTATGCTTACCCAGAAGTCCTGCTGTCTATCATGAAACAAAATTATTTCAAATGCATCAAAATAAATGACCAATCCATTACCAAGATGTACTGTGATTATTTTTATATTAATGTTACACTAAATAGCTAGAAAGACAAGCAAGTGCTGAGAGCTACTTACTGATTTCTCATTGCCTTTTATCCCAAATTACAATCTGTTTGATTCAACAGCTGTTAAAAATATTTCTTGAAATTCTGTAGATTGGATTGTTCAGTAGTATCAAAATACTAAAGTAGACACTGAATCTCTATATAAAAATTCATTACTCTTCATTTTCTTCAATGAAAAAGGTACATTGTATCTGAGGTCACACAGATTGTAATTACTTGAAATTTCATTTTTAAATTGAGCATTTTTGTTACTTTCTAAAATTTTAAAGAAAAGGGGTGGGGGGAGAGGAATGAAATGGAAAAAAGCTATTTTTATTGGGGGTAAAAAAGAGTTAGGTGGTTTAAAAGATCTGAGTGAGATAGATACACAAGAAATGACATGAGATAATACACCAGGGAGCAAACTGGGCAAAGATTTGGAAACACAAGCTGTATAAACTGCACAAAATAAATGGGGGACACAGAGGAGAGAAACAGCATGTGGAAATGAAGATCAGCAATATTAGAGGTTGGAATATCGTGGTTATCACACTTTACAAGCCTCCACTGTATGGCAAGTCCACTGACACCGCACAGGAAATCGCTGTCCCCTGACAAACTTTGAAGGTGTTCCACTGAGCCTGGGCAACTGCACCAACTGCAGTGTGGTTTGTGAAAAAGCAGAAATGACAAAAAGGTACAAATGCATAAATTGCTTAAATCCAGAGTTATAAATAAATGCATGTCATATAAAAGATAAATTTAAGTTCTTAATGGGTAATTCTAAATGAAGTCTGAACTCAAATAACAGACTTCTGTGATAAATGTTATGTTGCTTCTCACCCTGATTGAGTATTTTCTGCAAGAGTGCCCAGAATACTTTACAGGGAGTTTAATATCTTGTGTGGTATTGGAGTAATCTGAGAAGACATTTTAGAGCGCAGACATGAATCTTTAGACATAAATTAAACAAAAATATACGACTCTCACTGGCATTATTTCAAGGAAAACATTCAAACCGATCAGTCAATATGGGGCTGGCTTTTCACCTGGGAAGGAAGAGGTTTGCTGTGGTGCTCTGCAGCTGTACAACAGTCATTCAGTATTCAGGCACTCGGTGAAGGCCAACCTTGGTTCTCATGTAATGAGCAATATATAACTGCCTCTTTCCCTCTTCACTGCTGATCTTCCTTGCAGGAAAATCATAACCATGCTTTTGTTACAGTACATGAAAGTTGCAGATGCAAAAATATAATGGAAATAAAACTTCTCAATGCAGTAGCAATGTTATGGTAATTTAATAGACCATTTGTGGGAAATAAGCAATTTATCTTTTTTCTTTTTTAATAAACAAGCAAACCAATCCCTTTACAGACACTATTTCATGTCATTTTAGCAAAGTATGAACTTTTAAAGGAAAGGTTTTTATCAATTCATTTTAAGATTTGTTTTATTTGCAGACCTCTGACCAGTGAATTTTAAACAACTGATTAAATGATAGTAAATAACACTTGATCTAAGGGAGGCACTGATGATTTATTTTGAGGTCTAACATTTATAAGTAGGAATAAATGAGGTGTTACAGGAAATATACAAAATTTAGATAGCACTAAATAATTCTTAAGGTAGAAGATATTAGAATTCATATGACTGTGTCATTCATTGCTCCTTCCAAGTATTTTAAAAGCTGCATACTGAAAGTTTGGATAACAAATGTACATGTCTAATTGTCTAATGAGTGGGCACTCATAATATTGGCATATACAAATTCTCAAACTGGTATTATATACAGCAATGATACAGTGCATAAATACTGCCATAAATCATTCTCTAGCCTATATTCAAGAGGCTCTAGATCCTGACTGTAGCTAGGAAATGAGTTCACTTCAGCATTAGCCCTGGAAAGGAGCTCTGATACAGAGCAAACTGCTGCACTTGATAGCGCAATTTGCAATTTTCATGATCACAGAATCATTTAGGTTGGAAAAGAACTTTAAGATCATGTCTAAAGATCTTTAATCCCATGCAATGGGGCTTGGAAATAAGTGTCTGGAAAGCTGCCCAGTGGAAAAGGACCTGGGGATGCTGGTCAACAGCCAGCTGAACATGGGCCAGTGTGTGCCCAGGTGGCCAAGAGGGCCAGTGCCATCCTAGCCTGTATCAGCAAAAGTGTGGCCAGCAGGACCAGGGCTGTGATCATCCCTGTACTTGGCACTGGTGAGGCCTCACCTTGAATCTTGTGTCTGGTTCTGGATCCCTCACTACAAGGACATGGAGGCTCGCCAAGAAAGCAGTGGAGTCACCATCCCTGGAGGTATTTAAAAGACATTTAAAAGATGCAGTACTTGGTGACGTGGTTTAGTGGTGAACATGGCAGTATTAAATTGTGTTTGCACTCAATGATCTTAAAGGTCTTCTCCAAATGTAATGATTCTATGGCCATGGAAATGGCAAAATACCAGCAGCAGTGATGATGATCTGCCTGAGATCATGGTGTTCACCAGCAGCCTCTGCTGCAGGGTAATCCAGGCACACACTCAGCCTTCCTCCTCCAGTCACTTCACCACTGGGCTTCAGTGAAGATCTGAGATCTTGTGTTTGCTTACAAGTTACTGTGTGGTTAGATGGGGACACTCACCTCCGTCACCCCAGAGATTACTCTCTTTGCTAATTTAGCTAAATATATAACTAGATGTACACGGTAGCAATGCACCCAATGAACTCAACTGATAAAACCCCCAAATGGCTCACTATTTCATGTCTTATTTCATATGATGATAGACAAGAGGAGCACTTACCCATTTTACACTTGGAGTGTCCTGCAAACACTTTCAAGATTAAATAGTTAATTGGCTAAGACACAATGTTTATGTCAATAAGAGCAAAGTCTAAACTTGTATCACTGTTCTTAATTAGGACAACACTTCTCCTTGACTGAGTGATATTCAATAATGCAGTGAAAGTAATGGAATGAAAAACCCCGTATTTCATAGGTGTCATGTTTTACAGCCCTACATTTCACAACCTCTCATGACAAGCATTTGTTCGAAGAATTATCAAGGAAATTAAAATTAATTAACATGGTATTTCCCAGAACAGTGACTAAGTTTATTAAATGCAGTGCTTTTTAAAGTCCTTAGGCTTTGTTTTGGTCCTCAGGTTAAGGGATGGTTTTGGTTTGTGGTTTTGGGTTTGTCTGGGTTTTTTTTTGATGGGGGCAGTGTGCAGATGAGAAAAATCTTGTGAGTTTTTAGCTTTTAAGATCTACTTCTGTACACAATCTCTATATTTTACAAAGCATATTCCACAGGAGACTGCAAGCTTGTAAGAGCAAGCATCAAGACAACTGTACTTTCGTGTCATCCTTAATAGACGGTAGTGCCCCCCAACACTTGGCATGATTTTTTAACACCAAGTTAGATTTTATTTTCCCTGAGTGGCTAGTCCAACTATGACTCATTAATACAAAAAGTAAAAATAATATTAAGAAAAATTACTTCCATGGGCATGTACCTCTGTAAAATACACAATTATGACAGACTTCATCAAATAGATGCATGAAGTCAAAAAACAGATAATCAGATTCAGACAAGAAGAGGACAGCACAACATCTGTCTTTTCTATTTTCTACTTGCCTACATGATTAAACAGTGTTTTCTGCCCTTCCAGAGGCCCTGAAGCATTCATGGCAATTAGTGGATTCCCAGTATGTCCAAACCTCCAGTTCAGCTGACAATTTCAAAATAAACCCTCAACTAATTTGCAGCCTCTGAGGACTGCCTCAATAGCTGAAGTGATCCTAGGATTTTCATTAGGAAATCTTTGTTGTTCCGTGTTCCTCAGGCTATCACAGTAATAGAATACTATTGATTTGTACGGCAGGAAAATGTTTTGCATACTACAGAGTCAGCATACCAACCTCTGTCATATGCATTTGTAACAGACTGCTGTGAGCAGAGGGTTCAGTGTGTGTACATATTCACAAGTAAATAAACACCAATATCCAATATATACTAGTTAAATATTAAACAGGGAAAAGTAACTGGTGGACATTATCACCCTTTCTAGACTAAACTAAATCTAGGATATCTTAAAAAAAAAAAAATGCAATACATGCTATAATATCCCTTTTTTAAACTGAAACCATTGATGAGGGACTTTTGTTTCCGTGCAAACTTCTGCAGAGAATCACATTTTTCAATTTTAAAAATATAAAAGCCAAAAATTTTGATCACTCAGGAAGTGCTTTAAAAAATAAAAAATTTTCATGTATCTTGCTTTCTTTCATGGGACAAACCCTTACAATTTTCAACAAGCTTATATGCTGTATGTTCAAACCTACCAAGTAAAATTTTGATTTACAGCTAATTAAGAATTGCCTATTTCATTGATTTTGAACATTATCATCACAGGTTTGCAGGGAGGATATAAAAAAAAATAGCGCTGTCTCAATATAAATGTAATGTCTTTATGGGAACAAACACAAGGCTGGAACTGATGGCGTTTGATAAGGACATGGAGAACGGAGAGGAGACACAAAACTGGCAAATTAGTCAGAGCTTCCACCATCCAAGATTTCTGGGGTGTTACATGGAAGGTCACATCCAGGAACAAAAATTAGAATGCAATTTTATTCTTAGAAGCAATTAGCTTGACAAACAATAAGGAGATCACAGCTGCACAGGATAATATAGTTAACTGTTTATACATAATCTGGGAAACATTGGGAAGGAATAGGGAGGCTGTATTGCCTTTGTGACTGCTACTAAATCACTGTGTCCAATTCTGCTGTCAGCATTTCAAAGACATTCACAAATGGGTTCAAGAGAGAACCATAAGCATGACGACAAGATTGAAAAACATCACTACTAATAAAAGATTTATAGAGGTCAATCTATTTAGTTTGTCAAATAGAAGATTGAAATGTCACTGGATGACAATCTATAGCCCACTACATGGGAGGGAAGGAATTTATTGTTAGAATTCTTCTCAAAGGTATAACACAAGCTAATGAAAAAAAAAAAAGAGATAAATATATGCAGCTTAGGAAAAACCCACAACTTTATAATGGTGAAGATAATTAATACTGGTAAAATACACGGAGTATTACACTGGGTATTTGTGTAGAGGGATAAGAAGATATTTTCATATTCAGACTGGAAATTTAAGGTTCTGGGGTTTTTCTAACATATTCCAAAGTTCACTCATTTCTGCTGATTTGGAAACAGTAATTCATTCCGGGCAGTCCAGTGACCTATTCCATGGCAAGAGCTCAGGTTAGACCATAATGCAGCCCCTCCCTTCCCAAAATTGAAACCAACAAACCAAGAAAAAGAAATCAACTAATCAACACAGAAAAAGAGAGATAAAAGGAATAAAATTTTATTTTCTTAATTCTACCTCTGGTGTACCCTATTAATCTCTACACTCGAAGATTTCCAGTCTTATCCTCATATGTCACTAAGCATTAACACTGATCTTTTGTATGGAGCAATGCTAAATGTTTCTGAAGTGTAGAGAAGAACATATTCTGATCACTGTTAATGATTTTCTTACTACTTTAAAGAAATCTTACACGTGTTTAAAACTTAACTTTCCGTTGAAGAGAAGGAGCACATCATAAAGTTATTTTTTGATCTTGTTACTGCAAAAATCTCTTTGCACCTCACTCTGTGATCTTTTCATTAGAAATACATAAAAGAAAAATAGACAATTACTGTTCACGGCAAAAAAATACCAAAAATGTCTTGAGCACTTGACAAACATATTAGGGACCGCAGATATGGCTGAAAAGACCATGCAATGAAATAATCACTTTTGAAGTTCCTCCAGTAAGACACATTGACTAAAATTAAATGGAACATAAAAACAGGCAGTTGCTCAAAAGTAAGTTCCTGACAGAGCAAATCAGTGACAAAAAAAAAAAAATCACAACAAAAAATCCCTTTTCTCCCAATGCACAGCTGGTTATCTCTTGACTCTCTTCCATGACAAAAGCACATATTTCCTATAATCACATTAAGTCCTGCACACATGAATATGCTTAGTTCTTCCTACCTTTGGAATACTAATGAATAAACATCCAGCTTCACTGACAAAATACATAGTGTAGTCAAAAGTAACATTTGTCACAGAAGAAACTCTCTTCTTCCAACACTACTAATAATTTCAGCTGAAATTACACCACACTAAATTGCCTCTGCCTGTGCACAAAGCATGATCTAATATGAGGACAGCAATGCCCTCAGGCACCTTGCACAGAAGAAAATACCTGAGTAGTTCTAGAATATTCTCATCATTGAAAAGCTGCATGTTTTCCATCATTGATTTCCAAAACATATTAAAGACGGAAAAGTACTGCTAATATATATTGATTTTTATACATAAACAGATTATAAAACCAGAAGAAAATACTGGAGTCATATATCACATAAAGGACTAAAGGAATTTTCCAGCTTAGTTTCTGTTTTAAATAAACCAATAACATAGCAAACCATCCAACCCCAATGCAAAGGCTTGCAGTGGTGTGAACTGACCACAAATCCTAACAAGTTCTTGCAAAAGTTAATTTTCTTGAATTACTAAGAATGTTCATACTATTTCTCCTTTAAATTTGTCTAACCTCGTCTTAGCCAAGAGCTTTTGTCAAACCTTTGCGTGCTATACAGAAGAGCTCTCTTCAAATGGAAAATTTGCTAGTGCACAAATACACTATATTTACAAGACTTCAGGCATCTAACATCAGTTTTCACAGGTTTCTCAAAGATTTTTAATAATTTGATGAAGTTTAGAGAAGAATTGACAAATATTTTACAGTCAGATGCACAGAAAAGCTTGTATTTAGTTAATGAAGAGGAGGGCTGAAAGGCTGCTTGAGCACAATGGTAAGTTAACTTTCCTAGTTCCCACAGCAATGTACTTGTTTATACAATCCAGACATTAACATGATGATTAATCATATTGGACACAGTAGCAGACATGGTGTGCTTCCACAGTATATTGAACAAAAAGAAGAGTATAAAAATCCTCGGTCACAATTAACAGTTATATATCCATAAATTAGCAAACATGCCAACAGGCAACCAACCATCCTTCCCTCCTAACATCAAACATAGCTATTCTCTTTAAGCATTGTTCTACTTACACTTCCCCATAATTTGGGGCAGAATACATACATTCAGTACCTTTTGGTGTCTTATAGAAGGCACCAAGGTTAGTAATGCCCAGCTGAAAACCCAGTTTCATCTGTCTAAAAACAAGTTGCCTTGTAACACTGCAGTAAGTGTCGACCATTATGGCATGACCTGCTGCATTAGCATCACTGGCAAGACATGACGTTAGTATTCCTCTACTTGACATAAACCACAATACGTACAACAGCAGCCAAGAATAAGACTGAGACACTCAGATGAAGCTGCACAATCTGGAAATAGGGTGTATAAAGCTCAATAAAGTGACAAACAGGTTAATTTTATGCAGGCTAGAGAAGAGGACTATTCTATGCTAATGATCAACATTCACACCTGACAGCCTCGCTAGGTGCTTCTGAGATATTTGGTGCTTAAGAACATTTCCATCTCCCAGATGCCATGTAAATAACCTGTGATAACCAGCACAAAAGATTTGTAGGGATAACAGAGCAGTAGAAACACAAATCCCTAACGTGCCACTATAAATTAGTAACATTTTAACTTTTTTCTCTAAATTCTTTTTCCCCCCACTCTTCCTATCTTGCATCACCCCAGATTCTCGCAATTACTCTGTGCTCAGCAGACCCGCTCCCATCAAGGCTCAACCTCTCTGCCCCCGCTCCAGTATTTTTCATTCTTCCCCTCCCTGATCCTGCAATCACGAAGCACAGACCACCTCCCTACCGACCCAGTTACTGCTTTATATTTTGTGACCGTGTCAGGCTCTTTTCCTCTTTCTTTGTTCATGTCCTCTCATAAATTGCACACAATCATGATCCTTTGAATTTATCTTTCCTTTTCTAACCCAAGCTCTATAGATGCCCCACTTTATGACACAGAGCATAGCCTAGAAGCTCAGCTCACAGCAAAAAATTCTTTAGAAACAATTTAAAACATATTCTGTATTTGCAAAAACCTGCTCTTCCTGGGAGAGACCATAACTGCAGGTTTTAGTCATAAGAAAATTAAAAAAAACAAAGCCAAAGAGAATCTACAATTAGAATTTAAAGACCAAATGACTGCATCCTGCCACTTTGCAATAAACAGGCCTTTCCCTAGGATTGAGACATGAGGAAATTTTTCTTCAGCTTGATCTAAACAAAAAATGAATGGCATAACAGCAAGCAAAAGATGTCGTATTTCAACACTTCTAAACCTGTCGTACGCTACCATTTTATCACAAACTATTTGTATTTTTCTTTGCAAAACAGTTTGCATTGAGAAGCTTATAGTTATGCCAGCAACATCAGCACTTACACAGGGTCTTTCAGCTGTACTTCCCAAAAGCATTTTAAGAAGGAGTATAATTTTAGCATGGAGTAAGGTCAGTTTCAGCAGAAATGGAGTTTGCAGGTTGCAATCCATTCTCAAAAAGTCATAATTAATGATCTGACATAACAGTTCCATTCAAGATCTAAATGCCAAGTGGCTGCTAATTCTTTATAGCTTTGTCATTGTGCTTTACCAGAATACTTACTAAGACTAACATTTTCTTTATGTTCAAATGCAAAATTCCCAAACTGATCTCAAGAGAAAATTCCAAACTGCCTAATTTCAATATGATTTTAAAGAGACTCAGAATAATTCTCTGGTTTCACTAGTAAGAAACAAATTCAGCTTTTGACAAATAATGTTTCAGGGTTGCATCTAATTTGCTAATGTTGTCAGCAAATACTATTACCTAATGTTATCGACATACATGAGTGACCTGGCATATTTGTCAAAATTTCGTACACATTCTTAATTAAAAGCACCACTCACATCCAATATCTCATATTCAGTCCCAGATTTATGAAACTTTGATTTAGCAGTCCTTTAACTCAATAAAAGAACTAAAATCCTTCTTTTTTAAAGGAATTTTAATAATTTCAAAACCTCCGTGGATTATGCAGGAAATCAAATGTCTTCATTTTAGTTTAAAGTTTTGCCATATTTGCCAGGTACTTACATATTTTTTATTCTACCTACATTGATACAAACAAAATAAACAGGTTTTTTTAAGTCCTCTGATTATGTAAGGTGACTTTAAACTTTTTTTAAAATGTTACCACATGTAAAATAAGTAATTGTTCTATCTGTCAATGCCACAATTTCATATTTAACTTCTGTAGTTGTAAACATCATTAGAGAGGCACCCTTTTGGAGAGCTTCTCAGAGTATCAGCATGGTAGACTAAACACAAAACCTGCAGCAAGCTCTGACACACATCACAGAACTTGGAGGGAAAAAAACTGAGGTTTATTTTAAGGTGAGAGAGAAAGCAAGTGGAGAATACCAGGGAAGATAAAAAGAATTGTTTCCTTCTTTTCCTGAGCACGAGTGCCCAGAGTTGGTCAGCTGCTAACCAGATGTGAGCAGCCAAATGTGAGGTTCAGCTGTGAAAGCGGCACTTGAGCGTTTTGCCGGCCCGTGTGCAGTAACGTCAAAGCCAGCAGCAAACGCCGCAAAGAAAAGAACAGCCAAGAGGCAACTCCAGCCTCTGGCCAAAGGCAGTGACTCAGCTACATCAGAGGGCACAGCAAGAGAGGGATGCAAAATCTAGCAGTCGGCAGAATTTCTACTCTAGTGCAGAAGACTGATGAAGTTAACCAGGAGAGCTGAAAGAGGGCTCTTATGCAGGCTTGACCATTTCCCCGCTGGTGGGCTGGACAGGGTGAATCATTAGTACCAAGTGATGGCTTTTCATGAATAGTGACCTTGCTTAACTCGCAAAGGAAATATAAGATTTCTTTCTCTAATACATTCAGTTAAAAGTAAGATCAATTAAGGATGAATTTAGATTTAAGGTCTGTATGAATTCAAAGAACCAAAAATCTCAGGTCATCTAAAATAGCATCTTGTCCTCTGATGCTTATGAGCATCAATGACACAAGAGAAAGCCTTGACTGTTCAACTTGTTCTGTGCTTCCTATTTTAGAAGGCAGCTGATGCTCATATGAATGGGGAGGTCTAAAAAGTCACAAAATAAATCAGTGAACTCCGTGGGGTTTTTACTAACACAGAAAATGTAATCTTCCATGAAGATGAGCTAACATGTAATTGACAGACAGTAACTAAGCTACAGTGCAGACCTAAATCTCTTGCCATTTTGGCTCATGGAAAGATAAACAGTGCAGGAACAAGTCTGAAGAAGAAAACAACAAAAAAACCAAGCTGGAACTGTTTCTGCCTTCTGCTACTGCAATTATTCAAAAGTATGCTTTTTTTGGACTGTTGCAATGGAAGTACTATCATCTCTTAATCAACAAAATGGTAATAGCAGTGGATAGTTAGTTATAATTATATATTATAAATCATGGAAATTATGACTGTTGGAACATGGATTATGACTAATTTCTCATAATGACATTTTTATATACACACTTCTTATAGAAAAGAAAAAAACCAGAAAGGCACTAAAATACTTCAGAAATCTTGGAATATTTCATTAAAGTCAAAAGTTGAAATTAAATATTTGTTTATTTAATTCTCTTCAGTTGTTTGTCTTCTCCTCTGCGTGGTAACTATCCAGAAAACCACACGAGAAAATGAACATTTCAGCGAAAATGACTTCCTCAAACAACTACACTGCCCTGAACAGAGGAGGCTGTCTTCCACCCTCCTCATGTTCTGGTTGACACCAACAGTCCCAGATAAAGTGCAAGTGTTAGTATTGTTTCACCTCTGTGTATAAATTCACATATATGCTTCTGCTATACATAACCCAGAAAACAATTTTCTATCAATCTTTTAAGTACTATATCATTTCATTACACTTGAAATAGAAAATTAGAATAGCAAAATGATTCCTATGTACTTTTAACTCAAATTTAACCAAAACACAATTTTTTTCCATCTATGGAATGAGTAGAGACTCTTAGAGTTCAGTCCACTGAGAGAGTCTCCAAATCCCAGAGGGAGTGGAGGATTAAGTACCAGTATGAGATGTTAGCAGGGACTGCACATCCTCACTTGCTTCGGGTAGCCTGTGTCGGATGGCAATGATGCACCTGATGTGTCTTCTGTGTAAGTGATAATGAGGGTATGAAATATTCATCTCTCTGAACAGACCAGTAATTCTAAATTCTAATTCTGCCCAATCTAAATTTAGTAAGCAAATAACTATAAATTAGGCCTCTGCACTTAGAACAGTGAGCAACTACAAATGAACTGCCACTGCAGATGTAATGAAGTCAGTATGACTTTGCAGTATTTTAAACTTCCTTAGCAATTCCTGAGATTTGGGGCAGTCTACTCAAGAGGAAAATGGTTGCTGCTTTTGTGATGGGTTTGTAATGAAAAGATATATTAAGAAGTATTTCAGAGGTAAAAGATTTTTAAGTACTGGAAAAAGCACCAAAGAAAATCCTTGAATTAGCCTGCACCTATTGTCTCAAACCATCCAGATGAAATGCTTGCTGCATGGTACACACAGGATAGTTTGTACAACAACATCCAAAGACACGGCTGTGTAAGTGCCAAGCACTCTCAGCACAGAGCCAGGCAGGCTGCAGCATTCTGTCTTTAAAAAAAAAATCTAATGGAATATGGCTGTAACAGTTCTCAAGTTTGCAACAATCCATCAGGAGGTTTTACACTACAAAAGTATTAATGGGACCATGTAAGACAGTGGCTTCCTAGCAACAATGTGAAGCATTTTCAGTTTGTGTTAATAGAGAAATGGAAAAAAAACAAAATAAACAAACAAAACCAAACAAACAGATAACTTTCTATTAACCTACGGCAACTGTTGAAAATATGGCATTAAAAGAATGTCCTCATGTGTGTTTATCTAGTACTGACACAAATTTGATTTTAATTATACAGTTATGTCACAGGTATTTGTGCTTCCACTGCCCCAATAAAATCCCACTATCTATCTTGCCAAGTACACAAAGAGGTTCTGCATGACATAAATCATGCTTTTCCTATGATACCTCTGCCTTAATCCTCCCCTAAAGTTTCACAGCTAATAATGCAAGAGCATTGCACTCCACGTTCATCCCTTGCTTTCTGGAATACTGCCTGGTACAGCTGTTCCATTACTCTCCACTACCTCTTGAGTTTGCACTGAAAAGCAACACATATGACAACGAAACCAGCACAGGAATGTTGTGCTACAGCAGTCATTACCTATGCTGCAATAGTTACATTAATGCATATCACAGACCTCCATGGAAAATAATGTCCCTTAAGTATGACGAATTAAAGATTAAGAATCTGTGCAACAAGTACATTCCAAGAATATAATCAATCAGTAACTCCAAACACCTCAGAGATTATTTATCCTTGACCGGCAAGGCCTTTGTAGGAACCTTCTACCTCAAAACTGGCACCTACAAATTTACAGTTTTACTTTGAAGGAGTAGGGAGAAGACTTGTGGAATATTAACTGTAGATAGATCCCTTGTCCCTGCATGTTTTCTAGAATAACTGCATCACATTTCAGATGGGTATTTCCCTGACATACAATATTCCATAGATTAGAGATGGTGGTGCTAATTGGCTGTTCATAAATACAGTCTGCCTGCTGCAGCACAGAGCTGTAAAAAGAGAGTGTACATTAGAGCTCTCCACAAGGCAACACTGAAGCGAAAAAGATTTTGCCAGTGTTTGGTAAATTATAGCTGGATATGGCTTTGCTGTGGCCTAAAAAGGTCTTTTTAGAACTATCTTTGCCTCCTTTTCAAGTGTTGTTCTTTACACAAGCAAACCATTAATAGAATGTGTTTGTCAACGTGATCTGCAAAAAACTGATTTTTTCTCACGCTCCACAATAAAATGCTGCCCTATTTGAAATGTTGTTTGTGGCACAAGGTGTTAAGTCGAGTTCTGCCTCCAGAGAACAGCACAGCAGGAGCTAACTCCCAAACCCATTTTTATAAACAGGATAAGCCTGCTTTTCCAGAGCATATTTTCATATAGAAGTTTAAATAAAAATCCTGTTTCATTATTTATAATGATAATTTCTAACTCATTATAATGAATCCAAAATGGAAGTCAGAGAAAACTAAAGAGCTTTTATATTAATTAACAAACTAATTATATGTTGTGGTTATTTGCTGAAACAAGCTATTTCAGTCTGCACTGGCTACCCTTAGGAACCCAAGGCAGCCAAGTGCCAATACCACAATATTTGCCATAAACTGTATAATCCACATGCCAAAAAAATCAAAGGCTAAGGATGTCCCAGAGACCACAGCAATATTCATTTTACCTGCTAATGGTGTCAGCTTCTTTAATGACATCCATTAAAGAGAACCTGAAAGTACAAAGAAATGGCAAAGCAAGAAGGTAGAGAGCTACAGCAACTACACAAGATTTTGTGTATGGTAATGAACTGCTGTATGAAAAGGAATCAGGTAAGTTTTCAGTGGCCATAAATGTTTTGGGTGAGAAAGCTTTCCAACATATACAAAAATTTGAATCCAGCACTATCAAGGATGGCAAACACTTGATGAAAGGCAATTTATGACCAAAGACAGCAATACCCATAGGATCAACATTCTGTTGAGGCCTCCTTTACAGTTTTAGCATAGCAAAACTGAATGATGATGTGCAAACAGGACAGATCATGTTCTTGAGATGCCACTTCTAACACAGTCATCTCCTTTCTACATTGAGGAGGAAGCAACTAAAGCATAAAGCAGCAACAGCAAATAGAAATAAAAACTCCTAGATAGAATGTTTGGTGGGGTTTTTTTTTTTTGTTTGTCTGGTTGGTTGGTTTTTTGGTCCTTCTAAGATGATACCTGCAGTTTGAAGGGAGACAAAAATCCAATAAAAGGATTGTCCAACAACTTTAATGTAAAATTAAGACTGAAATATTCACAATTGCAGGACAACATAGCATAGAAGATAGTAAGAGAAGGATGCATTATAAACTACCTATACATTTTCTTTGAAATTTGATTCAGACAAATAAAATTATTAACACAGCCTCTCCTCTAAATGGGGAAGTTGCATAAGAAAGCACAAGTGACAGAAACATCAAGGAAAATATTCCCAGTTTTCATTTTTCTGTGTATATGTAGCAAATATTCAGCTATTTCTCTTGACTTAAAACATTAAGCAAAAGCAAATACCTAGTATATATGTCTAAGTCCAATATTGCTTCATTTAATTAAAATGTTTGCATATTTTCTCAAGTCCTTTATGAAGTTATGCAAGTTTGTCCATCACAAATATGTTGCCTCTTGTCTTCCTTTCTCCCCTTTCGTCCCCTGTTCTCTGAGGGCTTCACTAAACCAGAGCCGGCACTTCAAGTGAGTCCCTTTTCAAAGAGAAAAATTACTGATTTTTGAATAGCTTGTGACTGCTGGCAAGACTGATAAGAGCGAACATAAAATGTAACTCTACCTTGCACAAAATGAACAATGGCATCAATGTTGATGGGCTCTTATGTAAATCCTCATAACAGGGTAAAGGACAAGCAATAAGGCCTTTTCCTCTGACTTCTACATCACAGAAACCATAAGGACTTCATTTTTTGATGGTCTATGCATCTGAGCAAAAAGGCTGTCACTTGATTTCTGCTGCCTTCTTCTTCTCCTGTCACCACATTTATATATTTGTGTGGCAACCAACACCTCACTATCCCAAGTGAAGTAAACTGAAAGCCAACAAACAAGTTCAAAGAATTTAGCACAAAAAAGAAGCCTATTATATAGTGCACTTCATTAAGTGAGCTACTGTTGGTTCTACAAGAAAAACTATTTCAAGAATAGTTAATTAAATCATTAATTCTATTACCATATTGACAGTAGCTTTCATTAATTTGAGATGGATTTTCAAGCATTTTCTTTATGACTTCATCCACTAGACAAATAAAAGCATACAAAATGGAGATGCTGGAAAATTTCATATCCAAGTTTCCAATATTTCCTATTTTTATTCTGTCCTGACTGTCATTCTCATTTCAAATCTTGGGTTTCTTTATAGATTGAATTTTTTCTCTTTGTCTAAGTCAGAAATGACTCATCACCTAAATTATGATGAAAAATTCCAATAATGGTATATTCAACCAGATGGAAAAGAGCCAAAGACTTGAGGTACCACTTCCTTGAAGCATCTTCCAAATATAAATATATTATCTGTTCCAGAAAGTCATAAGTTACTACTGTTTTCTTTAAAACCTCTAACCATGATTTTACTGCATAAAATAAAGGGATGAAAACCAACCTGCTGACATTGAACGTTCTAGGTTCACACCATCAGCTAAAATACTCCTACTTTTTGTTACACAACATTGGGATAAGATTTTTATTTAGAAATCAAAAGGAAAATGTCACCTCAACTAATGTCATGTGAAAGTCTGCCACAAAAAAAGAAGCTCCAATATAGAATCTGTTACCTGGATGTCTCTCTCTCTCTCTCTACAATTTTGAAGCTGAAAATAATGCAAGACAAAAAGAACTGTAATAAAAGTTGCAATTCTTTATGCAGTCCTGAACACAATTCACTATGATTAACAGTATTCACAAATTTTAAAACAAATCTATTATTCTTTACTATGAATAAGCTATAAATATAACTTTCCAGGTAGTCCACAACTAGTTGCCAGTTCAACTCTCTTTGATGTAACTGCTGTGTGTGTTGTACAGCACCATGTCTATTTAGCCATCATATGGACCTGCTTGAACAACCTGACAAGTGGTATTTAAAATGCCTCTCACTGCCCATCAGGGAGACTAGTCTTCCTCTTTTCCAAGTGCTTGGAAACTATAAAGTGCAATGGCCACTTCCAGTAGAATAGGTTTAGTGAATTTGGGAAGCTCAAAGCAGCGTATTAGAAAGTGAAGAACAGAGGAATTTGTCATCAGGTCAGTACTTGTCATCTTCATACAGTTCACTGCAATTGAGTAATTAACTCACAGTTTCCCTAAAAAACAAAGCCACCACCAAAACCAAAACCAAAGCATACCTCAAGATATTAATTACTACTCCAAGAGAAACAAAAATTGCATGCAATTACATTTCTCTCTGTTTATTACTAATCATGGGAGCTTATTAATATGCAAAACCAAAGTGACACTCTACAACAAAAAAACAGGACAGAAACAAGTAAAACCTACATTTTGCAGTATTTTCCTTACAGACCTGTATCTATTTAATGCTATGTTAATAGTGTAAGAAGGTTGAAATAGCTCTCTTTGAACTGTTTTTTCAGTGTAATAAGGGTAGTCGTTTGTGGAGCTGCAAATACCCAAACAGCCCTTATCTAACATTTGGAAAAAGTGATACAATACCATGCCAGGGGGGAAAAAAAACCCCAAAAACCTTTCAATATTTTCTTAAAAATATGCTTGGAAAGTAAGAAGAAATAAGAAGCAGAAATTAGAGCAGTGTGGGATGTTTTATAAAAGTTCCTATATTTGTTTGGTTTAGCATGCTTCCATATCAGCGTAAACCCAGGATTCATCATTTCATTTATAAAAGGAATCTTAGTAATTTCCTATCCAGCTAAGCTGGCACACCCCTGTCAAACACAAGAGCTGTAATTCAAAACTCGGGAACAGTCACAGCCCACTGAGTCACATTTTAAAGGCAAACTGACAGCAGCCAAATCTCACTCGTCACTAACACCAGCTAGCGCTCCACCATTTCGAGAAAGGTGCTGGTGTTTCCGATGCAGGCAGTAAAAGCTTTCCCATCACAAAAGCCACTGCGACTGCTGCCACTCTGCTTTGCCTGAAAGCCCGTGGAAAGAAGCCAGAGCTGAGGAACACCACGTTTGCATTATCCTCCCTCCTGAAGACAGTTAAGACAGAAAAGCATTTATGACTCACTGCCTATGCTCCACACTGCAGATCCTGGGGATATTCTGCAGTGTCCTAAACTCTACAGGCACAAGAAAAATTAAGAGTTTTAGTCACAGTGACACTAACTATTCTAATTTGAAATATTTATCCTGAAGTAGTTTAGACTTTTCCTATTTGCCCATCTGGTGGGATGAAAGGCCACAAAAGCGAATTATTACAGAAATACTTAAGCTCTAATATACAGAGTTTAATTCTGTAATATGAAAAACTGCATCCTAATTGAGGTTATTTAATAAGTGCTTTAAAACAGAAGTGTTGATAAAACTTCAGAAATAGGGAAAAACAACACCACACACATATTTGGACACACTGTCTTTCTGAACTACAAATGAAGGTTGCAATAGGCATGGAGCTACAGGAATGAGGCTGCTCTGCAGAAATAAACTAGCACCATCAGAAATGCTAGCACTTCCTGGCCACCTACAAGCATCACCAGACAATTACTATACAAGTACTATTTCTACACATGACAACTGTCATCACAGAACTTGAGATTAATTATCTAAGTAGCATATTTCACACATCAGACAAAGAAGCAGAGAGGCATTCTAGATGCCTTCTTCAGAGAAAGACAACTCTAGTATATCTTTGTGTACACGCTCACTGAAAAATTGCAAAAGAAAAAAGTGTCTATGGATTAGAACAGCCAGTTCAAAGATACGACACATGTAGTGTTTGTCACCAAAAGGCGCTCATAGAAATCAACACTGTCATTTAACAGGTCTCATTTCTTACTCCCAGAAATGAGAGATTAACATGGAAAAGACACAAACCCTCACTGGGATCTATCACACAAAAGAAACAGACCGGTTCCTAAGGAACATATCACATATAAGGCAAACCCACCAAAGCGAAAATAGTGCTGTGAAGCACTTATTCATTGGAAGAATCTGACACACTTACGAAGATTGAAGCTGCTGCAAACTGCTACAAAGCTGCAGATGCTGCTTACATTGCCTTTCTTGAACCAGAAAAGCCACTATTAGAGCCAGGACAAATAGAGCACATAATGACCAAATTCATCATCTTTACATCTGCAATGCTACAAACCAAATCTTTGAAGCCACATGGGAGATAAGGGTGCTGCAGCTCCAGTCTAAGGCAAAATACAAATCACTTAAAGAGCACCTTCACACTTGCCACAAAAAAAACATTAAAGAAAAAACCCCTCAAAATTATAAGTCAATTGCTGTATTGTTACTTCTTCAGGAAAGCATTTTTGTCATAATTATTCAAGCACCAGAACAGAAAACTGAGTGATCTCAATATCATAAAAAATTGTGTTCTCTTAGTATAGATAATCAAATTACTGTTTCTCAACAGTTCTTAGCATGTTATTCACTGATCAACTGTATTGCACTATTCAGTCATTTGTCATTCAGAAAGGAAAGGAGAGCAGCATGTGATGGGAGTATGAACTCTTTGCTGGGGCATATGCCTCCAAGTCACTGGGGTACCTCAAGACAATGGTGACAGGTTTGCTTTCCTGGTAGTATAACTCATGTTTTTATCTCTGGGATTTTAGAATTTACAATACTGGGCATATTTCTGACTTCTGGCCATAGCAGGTACTTTTACAGATGTTCAGGAACTACTGCCACTGCAGAATTGCATGTGATGTGATTCAGTAATTTGGGTGGGTTTGTTGTCCACAAAAATCAGACTCCTTACCCAGTGTGCAGTCAGCCAGTAATTACACACTTGAGAGAAACGTTATGTATTTCAGAGTTGCCAAGCCTGGGTGCTCAGCTATTTCCACAAATCAAGCACACCAACTATGAAAACTTCTTGCTATTTATACCTTTTATCAAAAAAAGGAATTAGTGCTCACTGGCTACAAGTTACATAGTTCTCTTCTTAATCAGTATTTTATCTTCTACTGGTTAATGATTCCCTCGTTATGCTAATTTTCTGCAAGCTCAGTCTTTCTCTCCTTTTGGGTCGGAGGGTTCTTGGTTCAGTGACCCATGAGTTGGTGGCCACAATTTGCCCCTGCCAGAATTACATTTTACCCAGCTGGAGCTGATTCAGCAGAGTTGCTCAGTTGGCTTTATTAGTTTCTTCCTTATCTGAGGTGTTCTGCCAAATGTTCCTGTGGCCTGTAAATTCTGCATTCTTTGTGTTCACTACCCTTCTTCCCAAGCCTTGGTAACGCCCCCAAGGTCTGAGATCACTGAAGTGTGTCAAGCCCTAAACCTTAACAAGGCAATTCTACCAACAAGAAACTTGTCTTTCTAACACCTGCACATCACTTAGAGCTTGTTGGCTGCTCTGTTTCACTGATTAAATCTCCTTTCTTGCTGTTTAGGCTTGAAAGTATACAAAGATAAAACATCAAAGAACATCCTTTCTCAAGAATATTTTACATATTCCATATTTGCAACAGTTTCTTCTGCTTCTGTCCTGTTATATTTCTAAATGGAATTGGTATAAGCAAAGAGCAGAATTATTGCAGATAATACACGTGCAGGTCAATTGTTGCAGGAATTACAAGTGGACGCTTTTCTGTTGTACTATGTAGCACACCAAACAAGACATTGGTCATGTCTTCCCAGTCTTAAGTATTCCCCTACGCGTGTAAAAGTGCAGTTCTGCTCTGAAAGTTGCCTTTAAAAAATGGTATGTTACTTGACAAATTCCAAATATAAAAGCTCATTATGTAGTGATTAAAAAAAAAAATTTAAGTGTCAGTCCTAGAAGTGACTCTTGAACAGTACTGCACCAAAAATTCTTTGTAGCCAGGAGCTGGTGCCCTTCAGTTACAACATGCATCCTAGTAAATATTCCAGCTTAATTTCTTCTGTATCTGTACTACATCTGCCACAGTAGCAAACTTTGCAGAAATAGCAGGAATTTATCACTGAAGTCGAGAGAGATGACTCATTACCAGTGACCACATACCTCCAAAGAGTTGAGTAAGATGGGGGAGGCTGACTGTAATCTGACTTAACATCACAGTGACTCACTCATCCATTTGACTTGCATATGAGAAGGCACTCCAGCACAGGAATACAAGCAAATAAATAAATAAAGCAGCCCAGAGAGTCCCTTCCCAATCACATTAATAGCAGACATATAGAAGATGTATCCAGAATTCTATTTTAATCTAATAAAAATAATAATACGTAGAGATCTCCTGGGAAATAAGGGATCAGAAGAATAGAAAGTAAGATTACACAGGCTGTACATAGAGGAGATAAATGGAAGAGAAAAAAAAAAGAGTTCTAAAATTATAGATTTGTCATTTTCTTTTTTAAAAGGAGATTATCATGAATGTATTTTTTAAACACCAGAAATTCCAGGTACAGCAATTAGAATTACTGAACAACTTATAAAATATACAGCAAAGTACAAAGTAATCAACATTTGTATTAGAGAGTAAATAAACTCTTTCTTCCATTTATATATATATATATATATATATATATTTAGTCAAGAGACAAAAATTATTAATCTTTATATGCACATACTATAAAAGAAATTTTGACTTCAAGGTAGAAAGAAAAAAAACCCTAAACACTTCAGTAGAATTTATTCTATTCCCTAAATGCACAGGAAATTATGCTAGGTCTCTTTGCTTATTATTTATAAGATTTATATAAAGACATGAAGAATTCTGTAGAAAGTTACACTATAAAAATGCACTGTTCTCCATCCAAATAAATAAAAACACCTATTCACATGAACAGAGATGCTTTATTCTGAGAACAGTGTACCCAAAAATAATATTTTCATTTTATTTAGTTTTATCTTAGACATGAGTAATTTTTTTTTTCTTCTAGCTAGGTGGATCCTAAAATTAACCTCCTAAGTATGTATTTAGCCTTGATTTAGACTTGAAATTTAAATAAACAACAATTCTCAATAGCAGACTCGAAGCTCTTACAAGAAACCTGCTCCAATTCCTACAGCAGGGTGGCTATTTTATATGCCTAGTCACTGCAGTTGATTCAAGCTTTATAAAAAAGCTTTACAAGGCAAAAAAGGAACTCAAACCAAGTGCAGATTCTCTAAAGGAAAAAGGCAGGTTCTTTTAATAGGGGTGCCCCAAAAACTTAAATTTGAGACACAGGACAGGGCAACCTGTATTGATACTTTTATGTAGCAGGTTTATAATTTTCTGCTACGTTGGTAATTGATGTTTGTATAAGAAGCTGACGGGACAATCAGAACTTTACCTTCAGAACATCATGTGATAACATGAAGAGATGTTGGTCAGATTATAATATAAACAGGACACATAAATGAAAGTAGAAAATAAATTCATGTCAATTATTAAGCCGTTTAAAGAAGAGAGATGAGTTTTGCTATATTGGCATTAGAGCTCTGTAACTTATAAGCTAATGCACTCTGATTTCTACACCCAATTCCACATGCGTAAGTCCTCTGCCACTGTGACTGCTGGCAGTACTAGCTACATTAAAAGCAGCTGACAGAGCAGAGTACTACAGTGACCAGCAAAAATTAGATTTTAATATATTAGAACACACCTCAATGAAACACATTTTGTTGATCCCATCAAATCATGCTACTGGAGAGGGAAAAAAAAAGCCTTAAAGATTACATCATGTATAATGAAATTACATAGCAGAAAAGCTCTTAAAGGAGAACACAAACAATTCTGGACTGGCAAGGAATATCTTTCTGTAAAATCTGAAGAAGCTAGCACCTAAGTGGAAGGATAAACTGAGTCTTACGGAAACCTCAGGTAGTTAAAATCCAAACACATACATCCCACTTAGGAAAAACACTGAAAGAAGATATTTCATCAAATTATAGAATGGTTTGGGTTGGAAGGGACCTTAAAAATCATCTAGTTTCAATATTCATTATTTCCTATTTAGTTTGTTCTTGTTATTCTCTTCTCATGGCTTAACTTTTAGTTTGAAAGGCTTCTATTTAATTCTCTACTGGCTAAAATAAAATCGTCAAGATCTAAACCTCTGAAGTGCTCTGAATTTATTATAAAGCTCAAGTGCTCTGAACAGATGGAACAAATACTTCATACGTTACATGAGCTATCCAAGAATTCACAGGCTATATGTGTATAAAACGAGGAAAATTAGGTGGGTTAACAGCAGGAAAGCAGCTACAGCATCTCAGCATGGATGTAGAGACGTGACTGTGAGCCCTTTGTCTGGACGGGTGCCAAGGCCTTCCCACAGTTATCCTAGCTGTAAATAGGTAGCTCTTCATTCAAGCTGAGAAGAAAAAAGGCAGACAGATGTGATACTAGCCATATTGCTCCCTTGTGTGCTGTTGGCTGCAAAATACAAGTGGGCCTTAACCACACAAGATCAATAAGCAACCTGCATACAGAGGAGATCTTTGGTAGGTTTTGTTTTAGGGAAACATACCCAAGTATCAAAGCATCAATAAATCTGTTGATTTCTTTATAATTAAAACAAACAAACAAAACCAACAAAGAACAACAAAACCTGAAATGCAGATTTTTCAACAATGACAAATCTCATTAGTTAATACAGTTTTAGTGTAAGAGCTATTACATGCTAAAAAAAGCTATTTCCCATTTTTACGCCTTTATACTGCTCATCCAGCATTGCCCATGTTTTTTCCCCTCTTTCCTTTTCTAAATTGTTTTCTTCTGTTTAAATGCTTCTTCCACACTGACAATCTTTTCTGGTGGATTTTTTCCATTGTTTTGCCCCTATATCCAAAATGCAGAGCATCCCCACCCATCTTTCCCACAGGATTCCTTTCCTTGCTCATGTCGCCTTTTTTTTCTCTACTCCTCTGTTTACTCTATGCCTTTGCTTATTTTCTACCACTTCAGCAGAAAAGAGTCCAAGCAAAAATAAAAGACAAATGGGAAGCAACAACATTCCTTTGCTAGTCCAGTTTTGTGCGTGGAAGCCTGCCATTTCTGAGGGAACAGTCCAACTGGCATCACAGCAATCCCTGTGGTATTTGACAAGGATGTTATGTTGCTTGGGCAACCATCCCTAATTGTCTTTTGGGATGCTGAGCAAACAAGATGGATTTTTTTTACTGGTCTGTCTGAAGGTCACAGCAGCGTGGTGGCAGCGAACGCAGGTTACTGCTACAGCATGGGAGGCACTAAAAAAAAATACATCAGGCAGCCCTATATGCAATAACACGTCAATCACACATAAAGCCCAATCTATTCTGCAACTACAGTCATGTCAGATATTGTGTACAACAGTTGTCATACAAGACTACAACAACTACTCTGCCAGAGACAATGTTATTCCAGACTCATGCTAAAAGCAAATCTGAATGTTTCTCCTGGCTTGAAAAATTAAACATATAAAAAAAGCCATTTATATATAACAGTATCCTACAAGAAACAGATTGTCAACAACAGTCTGGCAGGGCATCATTAACATCTTTTAGAGATTGGGAAGAAAAATTTTCAGAAAGTAAATGTCTGCTGAAACAAATGAAGACAGAAGCTTTAAGAGCAAGAGCTACTGCCTCAAAGTTCCTCCAGAGGGTTCATCTCAGTATATGAATATTTTGAATCTTAAAAGAAACACACCATATGCTGGGATGGCTTTTCTTAACTAGAAAAGTCTGCCTTATATTTTTGGAACAAGCAAGTTTTTCCTTGGGCATGTTTATCGACATGTTTCATAAACCTCAAATCTTTAACTGAAAAAAATAACCTATTTCAGCTGTATGAAAAGCAGCTTCTTTTTTAGTTCAGAGACTAAAAGGAGGAAGAAAGGAGAAATTTCAAGTAACTTGGGGGGAAAAGACCATTTAAACATCAAGACACACAAAAACGAACATTTCATTGAAAATGTTAAACTTAATCCAAATTCACTAACAAAGGCAAAAACCAAACTTTTTTCAGAGTATAACAAACCAATAAGTTGCACCTCCTAATCCAACAAAGTCAAAAATCCTCTTCTGTGGATCCCTGTACTCCCTGTCTGTTTTCTGCCTGGCCCACGGGAGGTGAAGATCCACCTGAACATCTCTGGTTTTCATCGGCCGTGGCGCCACACCGACACTTGCAGCAGATCCTTTAAGACCCTAGCAGAAAGATGGAGAATGACCCACGCTTTTCTTTTAATTGTGTTTGCTCCGTTTTCACTTCAGCGTCTGCCCTGTAACACAAGGGTTCCTCCAGCCCACATTCCTGGATGTCATGTCTCTCTTCCCTGCGTTCCTTCAAACCTACACACACTGGAGCATGCTATAATAAGCACTTATACATGCCAAATTTAAGGTCTAGGAAGTGACTGGACCAACTAGGGAGGGAAAGATGTATCTTGAGCTCCCTGTGACACTTCCCAGTCCAACAGTAGAAGGAATGCGTTGGGAAGAGCAGTGTGTTGTGCTCCCTGCTCTGAGTTACAGCCAAGGGCAGGACACCAGGATCAACAGGCCTAATGTACCACATCCATCCTGTGCTCGTCTTTCAGTTCTAGGAGAGTGAAAAAAGGGAAAAATGATTTTCAAAGTCATTAGCTATTCTTCTCTAAGGATGCTGTCTTAACTTCTTTTTTCCCCACAGATCATCCCAGTTCCCAAAGCCTGGGAATAGTTCTCACTAAACAGAGTAAGAGATATAACTGTAGAAATTCTTGTATTTTTTATCCACAACTGGTCAGAAATCTCTGACGTAGTGCTGGTTTAGCTGGATTTGCATGTACCCACAACTATCTTTGGCAAAGCAAGTTTTTTAGCTTCCATTACTTTCAGAATAGGTGGCTCCTTCCATGTTTCACATTTTCAGACATTTTCCCCTGTCCAAGGAAAGACATTTCTCTAACATAAGAAAGCAGATTTTACCACTGAGAACACTTGAACAACAAGACCATCTCAGAGGCCCATATCACAGATAACAGACTATCAAGCTGTTCTGCGTTCCAAAACGCTGCCACTAGCACTTAACACACCAACAAGGTCAATGGTATCCTGTCATTATCACTCAGGGCCTTTCAACTTTCATAAAATGTACTCAGAGGCATTTTCAATTTCATAATGATGCTTTAACATACACAATATAAGCAGAGATGACAAAACATTATTATTTAAGCCTGGAGGAAGAGACAACGGAAGTCATATTTCTCTATTGTAAATTATTATGCACTCTGAAACATTAATGAAGCAAGTGACATTGGTGGAGTGTATTCAGAAGATAAATAACAGCAAAATTAAAGACTTGTCCTTATAACTACTACTATTGGCAGTGTGTTCATTTTCTGAAGAGCTATGTGAGCAAATGACAACTTACAGTTTTACTTGCACTAACTCAGTATTACAAAGAAAAAGCTTTTGTGGGTTTTTTTCTATTTGCATTGTCTTAAATTATGAGATGATTTTTAGATAACACTTTTGCTTGTGCAGTATTTATGTGCAGGCCTTGAAGTTTACTGCACACATAGCTCTTCATCTATCTCAGAAGGGCTCAAGGAGGACACTGCTTGAGCACTTCAAATCGTGGGGCAGAGATACTGCAGACTCACAGGCTCTTAGAGCATTGTGCACCCATGCTGATTGTCAATAAAATAAATTTTTTTAAGGACTTATAGTATACTTACAAATAGGAATACAGGAGGATGCCCAAAATAAATAAATACATATTGTAAAATATCAAATCGTTTTAAAAGCCCTTTTGTTTTCATATCAAAAATTATAAGCTGACATTTCATAAAATACACTAGCACCAAAATGAACAGCATTCACTAGACATTCTGTACAGACACAGAGTGAAGAGGAAAAGCATACGTGGTCTCTTTTACTTATATTAAAGGGTGGCCTAAATTAACACTGGGTTAAAGATAACAAAAAGACCTGCACCAGTAAGCAGCTGAACATAAATCTGATTATTTCAATTACTGTTGTCATGATTTCTCAGAAGGAAGCAGCTCAACATTCACCTGCAATTCTATTAGTGAATTCTACTTATTCTCACCCTGAAGAGGGAGCATTTATTACCATCGGGTATATACTCATGCTCAAGACACTAAGGACACTAAAAATTCTCTTTCGTGATGACATCTGACTTCACTCTCGTAACATTAAATTCCCCAGTTGCCAGGATTCCATCTACACCTCCAACTTTGCTGTTAACAACTGCTGTAAGATTTTATCTGTGGCCTTAGCCAGAGCTGAGAAGATGTGCTGGCTGTCACAAACTCCAATCAAACAGTGCTCATTAAGAATTCCTCCTCCCTCTGCTCACTGACTTTGACAAATCAGGGAACACTGCTCCCACACAGAGTTTCTTATTCTCATGTAAGATGTTGACAAATTTGGATTTTCCAGAACAAGCTACAAAAAAATATGGGCAGGATTCTAAATTTGCATGAATAAAACTGGTGACCAAATTACAAGCATCCTCTTCTCTTTGCAAGAGTCACACATTTATGAAACAGAAGATTTATGTACCACCACCAAAGCAGAAAAATAGAATGGTTCACTTCATATTTTGCTGGCCATGAAGACCTAAATATAGAATCACAGAATGGTTCGGATTGAAAAGGACCTTAAAGATCATCTAGTTCCAACCTTCTGCCACGGTCAGGATCATCTTTCACTAGACCAGGTTGCTCAGAGCCCCATCCAACCTGGTCTTGGATCCTGCCAGGGATGGGCATCCACCACTTCTCTGGGCAACATGTTTCCAGTGCCTCACCACCCTCATGGGGCAATTTTTTCCCTTATATCTAATTTTAACAAATCCTCTTTCAGTTTAAAGCCGTTACCCCTTGTCCTGTCAGCACACCCTTGTAAAAAGGCTCCCTTTAGATAATGAAAGGTGCTATAAAGTCTCCCTGGAGCCTTCTCTTCTCCAGCCTGAACAACCCCAACTCTCTCAGCCTGCCTTCACAGGAGAAGTCCTCCAGCCCTGACACAATTTGTATCAAAAGTTGCAACTCCAGTCCTCAGGTTTTTCTTCTAATGCCATAAAATCCATGGTTTGAAGTTCAGCATCTCCTTTTTAAGTTTCCTGTTGTCTACTGAAAAATCTCCTAACATTATCTGACAGCAACATCTAGGCACAAGAGTATAAAAAACTATATTTTGTTCAAGATTAATGCCGAAAGTATAAACAATAAAATGCTACTATATTAAAAACCATAAAAGATACCATAAAAACAGAAAGAGAGAAAAAATTTCTTCTTCTGCTCCTTGTTGCCATTCACAAATTATAAACTCAGGTTAGGCCAATTCAGTATTTGTAAACTCATTAAAATAAAAAGCATTGATTCTGAGTCATCTATCATTTAGACAATGAAAAATATATTTATACATAAATGTTATCCCCCAAAAAAGTTTTATCACCAGTCATAATACTGTCATTGTCATAAATAAATATATGTTGAGAAAGATACACCAGAAACTGAATGAGAGAAACAGTCAAGTTCTACTCAATAGTGAGGCTTAGTGTTTTTCCATTGAAACTTTTCATTAATGTGTATACTGCCACTGAATGAACAAAGATACTGAACTAAGTCACTTTTTCTTTAAGGAACTTTAGGACAATTTCATACCCCAACACTGTAAAATATTTTGTTAACTTTGACATTTACTTTATTGGAATATCAACTTTCAAGTTCTGTTGCAATTTTTTTTCTTCCTTCAGAGGAGAGATCACTCCAACTGTAAGGACAACTGCAATTTTCTTAAGTAACTCAATTTATTTTTTCAACATTCTTCAGTCCTTCACAAGAGCTGGTAAGTCAGCATTTAGCCAAATATGTGCCAGTAACCTCAGCCAAGATGCCCATAGCCATTTACACAGAAGAAAAACTCCCCTGTTGTATGCAATACCTGTTCCAAAATTAATCAACACCAGAAAACAGCAGTAAAATAATACTTGAAAGACTACCAAGCAAATACACTAAGGAAGTAAAAAGGACTTGTAAGGTTAATTGTATTAATGCTACACAATGACACCTGACAAATATGTTTTGGGACAGCTTCCTAACTATAAAAATTCTAAAAGGCAGATTAAAGAGAAAGGGAAAAAAGCATTGTAGATATTCAGTTGGAAAATTCAGCGCTCTGGAAAAAAAAAAATTTCAAATTCATCCTTTTTTTCTCTGATTTTGAACAGGCATCCTGAAACAGGAAAATTGTATCTATTCTACAAAGTAGGGCTTTTCCCATGCATTTGAAAATGTTAGGAAGGTGTCTTTCTTTCTTTTTTTTTATTTTCCATTCTCTACAGCTGCCCAGGGCATAGTTCTCCGCTTCCTCACGACTCCAGTCAGACCCTCAGAAGACAACAGACTGTGTAGAGTAGGAGTCTATAGTAGCAGTTTGAAATCTACAGTCCATTCCTTTCAAACATTTATGTTTCAGCCCCTGAAACAATTTGTAAAATATCTCTTCTGTCTTATAAAATTTCAGTTTATAAAAATTAAACTGGAGACCAAACCCTCCAAAGCACCAATACTTAAACATTGACAAATTTCAGTGACTACAAAAATGAGCCAGAACATTTCCAAGTGAGCAAAAAACTAATCCAAAATAGGGATCATTTTCAGTTTCTTACAAAGTTCAATTTCCTCAAATAAAACATTCATCCTTTTGACTTGAACAAAGGTTTTGAAAACACACTACAGTTGCATCATTACTGGAGTATTCAACTCATAAACACAAGCCATGGTTGCCAATGACAGTGACAAGCACTAAGTACACAGAATACAAAATATAAAGATAAATTAAAACCAGCTGTCTGGGAAGCGCACAGAAGTCTGAGAAGACCAGAAGCTACACACTTCCACATTTATCCTTTAATGGAAAAAATTGACATTAGATGAAAAAGTATTGATTTCCTGTGTAACCTGTAACCTGTGGGTAACTAAAGATTTTAAGTTCATTATTGCAGCATACTGAGATTGCTTAAAAAAAAAAAAATTCAGAGAAGTCTGCTTGAATTACTTTCTGGATCCCACAATACAGATAGACATTTATTTCTGTTCAGACTTGTCCTTCTAAATGAGAAACTTGCATTTGGAAGTTGCACCATTACATTGAAATCTGCTTCAGCATGGTTGAGACGTATAACCCACCTTGACAGAAACACCAGCCTAGAGTGCAAAAATATTTCACTTGCAGCCATTAAGAAGTGGCACCTTACCCTGCTGCTAGGCATAAGGACTGGTAGGAAAATGACCGATTTCCTTGGTATGCTTACACTGTGAATATCCAGGCCCTTTGCTCTCCAAGGTTTTTTCCCTTCATACTCCAGCCCCTGGCAGCACCCCACAAGGATCTCCCGAGACGGCTAAAGACCTGCAGGAGAAGCACGGAAGTCTGTGTCAGCCAGGATGCAGGAGGGGCAGCTGGAGGGCACAGGCGTGCAGCATCGGCAGCCTGGCCAAGGGGACGTGCCTGTGTCCCCAGGAGGATTGGTGAGCCTGGGCACAGGACTGGAATTCCGAGAGCACGGAATTAATGGTAGGGAGTGACCTGTGGAGGAGAGGCAGAATGATAAAGAGGGCAAGAGCTGAGGAAGCATGTCTCAGTGCTGGAAACCCAGAAATGATGAATACACCCCTGGTGCATTTGGCTTTTAAGAAATTCATTTCAAAATAAGTTTGGACTCGTTACATTTCTTTATAAGAAACTAAATTTCACCTACAAACAGATTTAGCTAATGTTGATGGTTTCCTCAGTGTTATATCACACAGCTATGACACATTTTTCATGGCAAACTACCCAAGAATCAGCCGAGAAAGCAGAACTACATGTTCCTCAAGGTATTTGCAGCCTAAAGAGCAGTTTGTTTCCACCAGTTTTCAGTGTGGGAATGTTGCCATAGATGTTGAAGTATAAAACCTCTGAAGCTGCCAGGCCCTCCACAAGCATGTTCTGTGTTTCTCAGCACTGAGCACAGTGTCCACAACCAGACAAAGCAGAACAGAAGGAAAAAATATAGAGAGCTTACCACTGAACATATGCAGTGGCATCAAGAAATAAAACTTCTTTGTTATGAGACACTGCCCTTTTTCTAGAGAGAGCTACGAGCGTAATTTACATCAATCACAACCTAAACAGTTCTGGTTTAGTGTACTTATAACCCCTTCAACTGATGTAAGCTATCACACTCCTGTGTCCCTTACGGGAAATTCACCATGTTTATCAAGTTATTGTTAGCATCTACCTACATTTTACACAGAATTATTCCTTATTGCTGACTTACTACAAAAACATATGTGAAAAAGAATAAAGAAAATGTAGAAGACACTAAAGTCAATGTATTTATACTTTAGAAAAGAATGCTGTGTGACTTTAAAATAATTCAAATAGTAAATAGTATATAGAATAGTAAAGAGATACAGCACAGGTTTATGACTGACATTTGATAGCTTTATGTAAAATGATTGAGCTAATGTGCTCACAAAGTTGAGATAAAAGCATAAAAATCTGCAAATATTGAATAAATCTCTCAAAATTCTGAAGAACATTGAGGGGGAAATCTAATAATGAATTTATGAGAAATATTGTAATGTGGCAGGGGACAATAATATCAACATGCATTTGCACCACAAGCTGGCAGCCAAGGGCCAGTAGAGCTCTGGGCTGGGCAGGCAGCAGGAATCAGAGCTGGAGGCAAGGATTCTCCCTCTCCTGCCCTGCACACAGCCTCGTAGAGTGTGTTAACAGTTTGAGTAACGTTTCAACTATCAGAAGGTGCACACAGCAGAGAGGACAAGCATATATTTGGATCTTTAAAGGTCATAGAGCTGAGAGAAAAATGAGACACTCAGGAAGGTGCAAAACATCAGAATTATGAGCAGCGATCTGTTACGCAGCCTCTGCAGAACCGGTCTAGGCACTGCAACTGGGATACCCAAAACCTAAGGGTATCAAGAAAAATATCACAGCTTTAGGAAAGGCCACATGATTACAGCATGGCTGTTTAACCTGAACCTACTCTTTGCAGATTCGTGTTATACGGTTTTGGCCGAAACACTGTGAAAAACCAAAGAAAGTTATGAACAAGAATTTGCAAATTTTAAAGACAAAGAATCTGACACTCTTTCCTCTTCCTAATGTAGCTCACAAAATTTAAATGTGTAGCACACTTCCTCTTCTTCAGACAGATGGACACACACAGCAGCTGTTATGGAAAGGGTAGGAGCTGTGAACCCAAGATACCACGGTCATCGTTACATTTCAGAGCAACCAACTACTCTGCAGATCCAACCACAACTTTTGCATCACCAGAAATGGAAATTAAAAAGCATATTATAGATTACTTTTGAAGTTGCTTCTATCCCTTAAACTCAAAGCTACTGCATAATCATGTGAAGCTATTGAAGAGTCCTGTAAGGGTCTGAGGGTTGGTTAGTTGGGTAAATTCTAACCCTTGTCTCTGACCTGGTTTGAGGTCTTCCCCACTAATCCTCATTCCACTCAAAAGAAAGCACAACCATTATTGTATTAATTAGAGAGAGAAGCCACTCTAGTTATTAATTGTAAGCTCTGTCACAAAACAGTGCTTATAGTGACTGGGCAGGAGACAGAATGTGCAGCTACTAAAGAAAATACCTTGGCTGGTTTTTTTAAGATTATTTTGCATTGCAAATAATAATTGTGTTGCATTGCATGTCACTGAATTGCATACTGCAAACTGGCCACAGGTTTTATTTGTAGGCTACACTACCAGCCAGTAGGAGAACCAAGAAAAGCCTGCTCAGTGGAACACCAAATAATTTACATTTAGCTTCCCACAGCGTATTTGCACACCCACACAATATAGGTCACAGTTAAGGAGAGTTAGAGAACTCTTCTTTTTTTTCCCCTTCAGTCAGAGAATGCATTATTTTTGCCCATGATTATGTCACCCAAGAACATTAATCCAGGTAGCAACTATGACCTTACCATACTTCCTAAAAGTTCCACACAGAACTCAGTTGTCAGGCACAAGTGAATTTGGAAAGACAACCTGCATTCGGCTGACAGGAAGAGGGGGAAATGGATATGAATTGCACGCATTCTTCAACCATTACACAGAAAGACAGAATTTGCCTGGCTACAGAGATAACCTTCAGTACCAGGGACACACCAACACTTTATATCCAGACTCATCCTCTGACTACTCTACAGCTCCATTTCATATCCTTCCCATCCTTCTGTTTTTGGCAAGCACCTTATGAAGCTTGTTTTCCAGAAACAGATTAAATGCAAGAAGCACAGACTTTAAACAGGAAAGCAACATCGGGACGTATGTCATGCTCACATTGGGGTCAGAAGGACCTCAAATGACTCAACACAACTGCTGGTTTCAGATCTCAGCAAACTGTTTAATGTTGAAGCTTCTTCCTTTTAACTAAGTATCATTTCCACCATCAGCCACCACCTTCTCACCCAGCTGACCTACTCCACTCTGAAAGAAATATTTGTCACTAAACTAACCACTCCAACTTCCCATTTTCAAGCTGAAAGCCCCTCTATCTGTTCCATTTCTTGCCATTTTTGTAGTTCTTCATCAATGATTCTGCCTTTCCATTTTCCCTAGATCAATCCTTACCAGGTGACAACACAGCTAACTGGCACCCTAAATATAAAGATATAAAAGAAAAGTTGCTCCCCACCATTTTCCTAAAAGTTTTCCTACTATAAAAAATAAATGAATTAAATAAACTTTTTTCTTGTGGCCAAAACCTCAAAAACCATCATCTAAGAAGATGAGCCACAGTCTATTTGGATTTATTTCTGTCCCACTTCTCCAATCATAGTGTCATTTCTTTCCAAACAAGGTTGAATTTTACTTTCAAAGGCAGAAGGGAAGAAACAGTTAAACACTGTTTTCCTGAACAAGATCAAAAGGGTGCCAGGCATCCCTGAGTAGGTCAGGTATAAAAATCCTCACAAAGTAGAAGTGGGGACAAGAGCCCATTTGCAGTCCCACAGGACAGAGATGGTAAAGGCAGAGGTGAAACAGGAAGAAGAATAATCAGCCTGTTCCTGCAGGATGGTAACAGAAACTTCTCTTGTCCCAAATTCCATCCCAAATTAACATCACCTTATGGTATCGGGTTTGTCACAGGGCAAGAGGTTGGGGTGGCAACAAGAATTGAGAGACAGCACTTCATCACATTATCTAGTCAAGTTTTCTTAAGCAGGATGAGTGTGGCATTTCTAGTCCAGCTTGTCTGTTCCATGATACACACAAATCAAGGTCCAGGTGATTCTGCCATCAGACATCCTGGGGATCAGAATGCTCACCCCAGCTGCTCAGTGCATCCAAGTCCTGACCAGTGGCCTGGACCTCACACCAGGCTCTCCCCTTCAGCTCAGCCTTCCAAGTGGCAGAGGTATTTGCATGTCCCTTGTCACGCTCCCCCACATCTGGAGCTACTGCTTTAATTATTTATTCCTTTCTCATTAAAACCGTCAGGATGAGCCATGAAAGGTCTCACCCATTTCACAGTCCATATCTAAAGTCAACTGGCACTCACCACCAAGGGTTCTGTAACTCTGGTCTCCCTCCACTAACATGTTACAGGCAGCAGGAAATTAGGAACAGCTACAGAACAAAGTTCTTCTATTGTTTTTTCATTTTCCAGGATTAATCAGGTCAGCTACTGCTGGGCAGATGTAGCCAAGGCCTCCTCTGTCTGAGCAGGTCGCCCTCACTCCACGGCACAGGTTTCATACAGCATCTCCTTTGGGCAGCCTGAGCTTATTACACTTCTCAACAGAAAACTTTTCAGTTCTTCATCTGAAAAAGGGTATCACATTGCAAGATAAGGTATCTTGAAATTGATCTATAGATCATTCTTAGACAAATGTTACTTACTTTGGGCTTACTTGTTTTCATAACAACATAATCCCAGATATATGCCCTACTGTACTGATGTAAAGGATCCAATACATCATTTTAATACCTCTGCATCCTTCAAAATCATAATTCACTAATTTTTTGGAAACAATACATGCTATAGAGAAGCCTCGTACCAACAGAACAGCATTCACACTAGAGAGTGGGACTACATTTGGTACCACGTAGAGATCAGTTTATCCAGTCTTTTAAGTAGAGAATCCACCAGTTCCTTTGCATGTCTGCAAGAAACGTGTAAATCAATAGGGACTAAGCATGATTTTTGTGATTGTCACGATTTTCATGAGAACTGAAGAGTACTGGGGGGGTTATGTACTTTATAGGCTAGAAGTACTTCCATCTCTCAATTTCCACCATAAAAAAGGAGAAAATAAAACTCCTATTTTGGCAGAGTTATGAATGCAAGCAGTCAGATCACACTGGGAGAGATCATAACCAAGACTGGAATTCCTATCTGCTAAACAGATAGATTAGAGAGATAGTTATCTCTAATAGATAGATAGGTAGATTCAGCTTATCTCAGCATCCCAAAGTAAGGAGAAAAAGATTAATTGGAGTGGGAGCAGGGCTAAATTCCAAAATTGTGAAATATTTGCTTGAGGAACACAGAACCTTTAGGATATGCCCAAGGACTTCAGTCTCACAGAAACACAGATATCATCCTCCAGCAAGAAAACTAGGTTTCACAGAAGGAAATTGGGGTTTTTGGTAGAAAACCTAATCTTTGAATCTAGCACAACACCTGCTAGTTAAAATTCTTGCAATTCTATATTAAACTCACAATCAACTACAGACTTCTTTACACCTCAAATTAATGTATCCATTATCTCCTTTAAGAGAAGTGCTCTCAGCTAGTATTAAAACATATTCACCTTTAAGGAACTGAAAGAAAAAATTATTTAACTTGGTTTCAAAATGCAGCTGCTCTCTCTGCTACAGTGAGGCATTTCTAAGAGTCATTATAAAGCTCTCCTAATTTAAGGAGGTTATAACTGCCACACGTTCCAGACCCATCCTCTTACTCTTCTTCAATCTCTGATTTACTTCTGCTCTTCCTTCGAAGCTTCTCTTTTAAAAGTTGAAGGTAACAAGTAATGACATATAATCTATTTTGGTTTCTGAGTTGGTGATGGAGGGGCTAACACTGAAACGATTTAAGCAACCAGAAAGCTTTCTTCTCAGAAAGACAAGCTCAGAAATTCACCATCTCCCTACCTGCTGCTACCACCCATAACTGTAAATAGCCCTCAGCACAGACTGACACATTTCACTTGGAACCAGTTTGTAAAGTATCTGAAAATTCTGTAGGATTAACATACATATACCAGAAAAAAAAAAAAATCCGAGTTTCTAAACACCATCTATTTTTTACTACTAATAGAAAATTAACAATTTTCTGAGTTTCATCTTTAATGACAGAACAAAATTACAGTATAATATAGGTTGGAAAGACCCTTTAGATGTCACTCGGACCAAACCCCATTAAAAAAAAAGGAAAAACAACAAGAAAACCAACACTGTTTTTTTCTCTTTTAACAGTTGTCTTTAGTATTTTGGTATTGTTCACTTTTTTCTTCCCTTAATCTTATCAAGTCTATGCAGCCCAGAAATGTCCCTAAAAGACACAAGTTTCACAGTCTGCACATAGTAATTCCTGTGGTCTTCTCCCATCTTCCACATGTCACATTTAGCTGTCCTCCTTTTCACTGGTTTATCAGCTGTCAGCACCAAAAGGTCCTTCCATTCTTTTTCAACTCCTTTGAAAGGAACAATCCCAAAAGAGAGGCATGCTAGAAATATCATTCACCAGGATATATACAGCAGTGACATTTAAAAAACCCCAAACTTTTAACTGCCTCCTTGTCTGTATTCTGACTTACAAGAAACAGCTGAAAGCTGTAGGTTTGTATTTACAGCTCAGAAAACCTTGGTGTGGAGATGGTGAAATTAATTACAAACATAATAAAACTATTCATAGAATGAACTCTAGTAGTAGGGCCTGGGACAATAGCAATAAAACAAGGGGTAAGGTTCTAAACTAAAAGAGAGTAGATTCAGACTAGATATAAGGAAAAAGTTGTTTTATGATGGTGGTCATGAAACACTGGAACAGGTTGCCCAGAGAAGTAGCAGATGCCCCATCCCTGGAAACATCCAGGTGAGGCTGGATGCAACCTGAGCAACCTGATCTAGTTGAAGATGTCCCTGCTCATTGCAGGAGGTTGGACCAGAGGATCTGTAAATGTTCCTTCCAACCCAAACCGTTCTATGACTCTATAATTACATAGTCCTTAATACTTCATAACATTACAACCAAATTCTGTTCACATTACCTGGCACCTCATTATGTAATTTTCTTGTCACCAGACTTTTGGCAGTTGGAGTTTTCTTTATATGACCAAAGCCATGTTTTAAATTTGCCAGAAATCCAGTATCCCTCAAATGGCCTGAGCACGTTTACTTTCATTTGTGTATTGTACCTCTTGCTGCTTCCTTCAACACCTAGAATCTTGATATGGCAAATGCAACACACACACACAACCCTCCTCACAAAAAAAGTAAGCATTTACTTTAGTATTCCACTGTGAAGGATTTTTTAAAATCTCATTAAACTTAGCTTAAGAAAGAAACACAAGCCTGAAGGAAATTCTTGGAGAAATTCCTTTTTGAAGTATAATTGCCCAGAGTAACATTTCCCATGAAAATTATCTATAGAAACTGCTGCCTTTTCCCATGCCAGGAGAGTCAAAAAGCTTCAAAACCAGAAAGCATTTAGTTACCAGGCAAAAATAAAATCTCCCAGAAATCTCTGGGAACTGTTTAAATTGTTCAGTGTTTTTAAAAAAATATTAGAAAATACAGGAGTAATATACAAGTATTTGCTACCGCATACATGAGGCATAGGGGCTAATTAAACCATTAGGACAGGCTCACTGTATACATACACACACATTAAAAATATAAACACACACATGTTCAGCAGTGAAGCGCTAGCAGCTCCTTCCTGTCTCCCACTGCAGTGACAGCAGGTTCTCCAGAGTGGCACAGGCACAGAAGGCTGACTACAGCCCCTTAAGAAATACAACCTTCCTGAGACAAAGCGGCATGGTAAAGAAGCACAAATTCTCAGGGTTCTAAATGATTATATCAAAAAAAAAAAAACCAAAAAGAAAACCACCCAAAAAAAAAACCCAGAGAAAACCCATGCTGATATCCCATGTATATGGCAAAACAAGAGCAAAAGCATTCACTTCTGTCAACTAAGAAATCCAGCAGTAGACCACGGCTCAGCTGAAATGTGCAGCACCAAGGGGTGCATACATGCACACATCACACACACACCTGCCAGGGGACTAAAGGACAATGAAGCAGTATTATGAACACCCTCTGTTTTCATCCACAGAGTGGACTGGAGGAAGAAGTGGCAAAGGAAAGCAGTCTCATCTCCACCACCATTTGCAATAGAACAGGAAGCGAGGGGCTCTCCTATTAAAGAACTCCCAGAGCTTTACCTTTCCAAAGCCATGGTGGCTTTGCAGTAATGTCTGAACGGCTGCTCAGGCACACAGTAACTCTCACACCTGTGAGCAAAGTTATGGTTTTGATGGTTGTATAAGAAACACATCCAAGCATACAAATATATAGAGTACAGCCCTGCAACACCAGCACTAGGAAAACCCCCCACGTGTTTCTACAAGTATATGCGAACCCATGTTCGCTTCACAAACATTTATGAAGAAGCTCCCAGAATGGGCTAATAAAAGACGGCCAGCAATAAGCAAGGCTGCTACAAGACCCCCGGCAGCACAGCTCTAAGCACTATGGAGGATCTGGGAGTGCAATAGCAAATTAATGGGAAGTGGAAGGAGCAAGCTTGATGAACTACAGTACAACAAAAGGTACCTCTTTCAGCCCTCAATAGCAAGGGGAAATGTTTAGAGAACCCTTAGTCACAAATCCTGCAATATTGTTTTCCAGATATACATCCTGCCATGTAGTTGTACAGAAAAGGTAGTTTAAATATAAACCCTTCAGGGTTTTTAAATAATCGGTGTTGTACACATCTCTGTTAATTTATCTAAAATGCAAAGAGAAAGTAGTCTTCTTATGTAGTTTTTAAACATAAAGAAAGCCCTATTTATTATATATACATAAAGGTATTTCCCTAAACTTTTAAGATTCATAACAATGACATCTGCTTAACCTTTAAAGGTCAAGGTCATGTCACCTACACAAGATAAAAAAGTCTAATTATAGTATCTACAGCTGTATGGGTAAAGGCTGTTATTAGAAAAGAACAATTATAAACCAAACACAATTACACTGTACAGAAACCATGAGATATTTGATGAGATTTTAATCTTTGAGCTGGTATCATTCTGCAAGTTAATCATCTGGAGAACAGAAAACCTGTTAGGAATGCAATTAAATGTACTAGTTCCATTAAAATTGAGTTGATATAGTTAATTGTAGTCCTAAAATAGCAATTTCCTCACACCTTCACTAAGCAATTTTTTTCATCTACTGAGTAATAGTCTATTTAAGGAACGCTTTTCACTTAAACTCTCAAATAAGATTTGTGAATACTTTTGTTCTGTCACACTACCCCATACAAGTTGCACTGCCGTTTGCTGTTCGACCTTGGATACCTAATTTGCTCCAAGAAGTCCAGCAAGGTCTTTTGTTTCAGTTACTGTTAAGTCCATAGTACCTGCATTGCTGAAGCTTTCGGGAGAAAAATCACCAATGTATCCTCACAGCACACGACAGCAATTAGAAACTGACACGAAATGACGAGCCAATAGCAAAACTCACGTCATACACTCATTTTAAGCATCAGCACTTCTGGCAAACAGATGATTTCCACACATCAGTTTTAATGAACTCATACATCTTCAAAGTACTTAGAAGGGGTTTGCAGCCTTGCTAGCAAATTGGGAATACAGGCCGTTCCTGTCTTTCTTTTGAGAGAAACAGAATGAAAACAAAAAGGTATCGTAAGAGTGCATCAACTTGGCCATAGCTAATCTGCAACTGAATCTGAGACCACACAGTTTATTGGGGCATTTTAAATTGCTCTGCATGGAAGGGCGAAAAAATCACGACTTCGGGCAGCGATAGCGAAGCCGGGGCTGCCACCGGCGCATCTCGCTGCGCGGATGCCGTTACGTAACCCCGGCCAGGCCCCCCCGGTCCGGATGCTCCGGCTGCGCCCCGGGGCCGCAGAGCCACCGCCGGGCCAGGCCCCGGCCCCGGCCCCGGC
>WBMZ01009072.1:0-34689 GCA_013400975.1 Atrichornis clamosus | reverse complement strand
AAGCAAGAAAAAGCAAGAAAAAGAAAGATTGAGAATGCTTGGACAGGTCATATGATGAAGGACAACCCTAGAGTGCTAAATCCCCCTGAAGAGCTCTGTCAGTCACACAGGGGCTGGTCCTGCTCCCTCTGGAATCACTTTGGGAAGTGTTATTCACCTGCCTAATGGAAGCAGAGCTGTGATATACCATAAAGGACCTGGAATTAGCTGTTTTAAAACAAACTTGGCTTTTCTGTCCTTTTTCATTAGACACTGACTTGAAGGTTCTTCCCGTGCCTTAAGTAAAAAATTATTTACCTGAGTTTATATTCTGTGTGTTTTTATCAGTTGATGATTTCTTCTGAGCATAATAATAATAATAATAATAATTTAAAGTAAAATTTGTATTCCTTTGTAAAAAAATAAAAGTGGCTTTTGGCCTTTTTAACAACACGGAAATGTTTTGTTTGCCCCACTGATAAAATCATTTGAGATATCAAAAGCAGAACGTTTTGAACATGTTTTCTGATAAACAGATGTTCTCTTCCCCTCAGCAGTAGAAGCGAGAAGAACAAAAACCTTAATAAAAATAATTGATTCCATAGACCTAAATCTGTAGCACCTGTATGTACATTAGGGAAAAACAGCATTAAAAATTAAAGGATAGTAGAAATGGGACTCAGATTTCAGCTTTCAGGGACTCTGAACAGGAAGCAAAAAGCAAATACAGACATTAGGGTGAAACACTGCTTTTTTAAGTGGTGCTTTTCAAGATTAATAAAAAGGCAAAGGAACAGAAAAAAGGGAAGAGACAACAGAAGGATGCAGCTTCCCTGCTGGAAAATATTTGCTGGTGAAGGCACGAAGAAGAAATATATGAGGTTTTTCAGAGAAAATTACCTATATTGCCTTTGCTAACAATTTTGGTTAAAAATATAAATGTTAGGTTGTCTGATAGTACAAATAATCCCATTTTGCACCTCAAGGGACTGGGTTTAGAGAACAATTTGTCGCAAATCATGGTATTTATTTAGCTTTTTCTGTGTCCTGTAATTTTCCCTCTATCTTTCCAGTTCTTTCTCTTGATAAACAAGATTTAGAAGCCATGGATTCTGATCTATCCTTTTAAAGGAAGAAATAACAACCAAACACATGCTGTAGTTAACGTAGAAACTCTGTCCAGGGCTGAAAGAAATTAAAATAAAATACAATCATATAATAATATAAAATAATAATATCCAGTCTTTGAAATACAAGAAAAGCGAGGGTGAAACTCAGTGAATAAAATTTTAAAGGAAGTTGGGAGGGGTTGGAGCCTTTCTCGACTACATCACAGCTCCGTGGTGTGGAAACATCCCTGGTTCAGAGAAGAAATGAACTCTGAGGATGTGAATCCTTTCATTCCTTGGAATGCTCACATTAGGAAGTCCAGACTGGCTCTGTGAGCCACAAATGGCTGGGTGTGTGCTCAGACACGGGAATTTTAACTTAAGTGGGATAGACAGACTCTCCTTCCAGGAATTTTATGTCTGATTTCAACAGCAGGAGGGTTGGTTCTCATCTCATCTTCAGAGATCTGCATGAAAAGCAACATCGAGAATGTATAAATTCATGAATTACAAGGACTTATTAAGTGAAATGCAAATCCTGAGTGGGATTCCTTTGAGGGATTTCAGACACCAAGACATTTCACCTTATCAAATTAATATTATTTAATAGTCACTGGAAAGAAACTGGCACTTTTAATGTGTCCCAAATACAGGTCAGGTAAATTCTCTGGTCCAGGTGCTTATCTGCTTTCACCGACCACAGATGGAACTTCAAATAATCACCTAAAATATCTACAAAGAGAGTACTGAGGGCCAGGTGAGATGAACCTCCCCCAGTACCTCAGAGTTCTTCAGTTCTGCCAAGGAATTCCAGACAGGATATTAGGAGGACATCGTTATCGTGTCCCGGGTTTCCCGCTCATCTCTGTCATCCGCTGACTCTTGGAAGGCCCTCTGGAATGCCAGCCTGAGGGTGAGCTTGAACCTGCGATCCCTGTAGCTTCCCACCAGGAAGTAAATGACGGGATTGAGGGTGCTGTTGACGCAGGACAGCACGAAGCCGATCTCCGGGGAATAAAGAAACTTGTAGCCCAGGAAGTCCAGGAGGATGAGGATGCTGAGAGGCACGGCAAAAATGAGGAAGAGGAGGATGGTGAGCATGATGACAATGAAGAGCCGGCCTGTTTGGAAGTGCTGGGCGCTGCACTTGACCCGGAGGAAGAGGGTGAGGCTGAAGAGCAGCATGAGGGGCGCGCAGACGAGGAAGTCCAAGGCTCCGATGGCGATGAGCAGGGGCTTGCAGACCCTGGGAGAGCGACGGACAGTGCACAGGACATATCCCAGAGTGTTCAGGAGCAGGGAGAGAGCCCAGAGCAGGCCGGACACGAGGGCGGACAAGTGCTTCGGGCGGTGGGTCCGGCACCAGATGGGGGAGAGCACAGACAGGCACCGCTCAATGCTGATGGCCGTCAGCAGGTACAGGCCGGTGCCGTACATGAAGAGATCCAGGAAGAGGAATATCCCAAACTGCACGCCCACGTTGAACTGCATCAGGTACTGCACGGTCTCCACGGCGATGCAGAGCAGGTACCCGAAGTCCGCGGCCGCCAGGTTCAGGATGTAGACGGTGAAGTGGTTCCTGCGGATGCGGAAGCCCAGGTACCACAGGACCAGGCCGTTCCCCAGCATCCCGCAGGCAGCGCTCAGGAGGCAGAAGCTCTCCATGAACTTGAGGACGGTGTAGGATGGCTCTGGCTGTCCCACAGCCCCACTCTGGTTGGTCCTGTGAGCCTGGATGGCTGCGGTCGGAAGGAGGAGTGGTGTGGCTGAGGTTCTCATAGTGGGAGATTCCAGGCCTGGAAGCAGAGAGAGGAGAGGTGGTAACTCCAGGGTGACTTTCCATCGTGCTCACCTGGAGGAGTTCCTGGGCTTGTTCTGAGGCTTTGTACAGAACTTGATTTCACAGAATCACAAAATGGTTTGATTTGGAAGGGACATTAAAGACCAGCCCACTCCATCCCCTGCCATAGGCAGGGACACCTTCCACGATCCTAGGTTGCTCCAAGCCCTGGTCCAACCTGGCCTGGAACACCTCCAGAAATGGGGCAGCCACAGCTTCTCTGGGCAACCTGTCCTAGTACCTCACTACCCTCACTCAGAAGAATTTCTTCCTAAAATCCAATCCAAACCCACCCTTCGTCAGTTTAAAGCTAAAAGAGAACTCAGCGTTAACAACTCTGGGATAATTGTCCCATGGAGATAGGATTAGATGGGACAAAAATCTTGCCAGAAGTGTGTGAAGGTTCCAGGCCACCAGCATGCACATTTAATTAGTATAAAACCTAACTGAGTTTTGTCCTATGTATGCCCAGAAAACATGGTAGGAACAGCCTGGTCTAGTGGAAGGTGTCCCTGCCACGGCAGGGGATTGGAACTGGATGAACTTTAAGGCCCTTTCCAGCCCAAATCACTCTGGGATTCTGGGATTCTATGAAAAGAGCTGGTAGATTTTTATATTGACAAATGATTTCTATTTAAATAAAAAGAGCTGTGATTTGTGGTCAAGTGCCTGGGGCTGAAAGTAGGATTCCACCTCCTAGAATCTGATGTGGTTGATTTGTTCTCTTGAGTCCTATGTATACACAACAAACATTTTGGTCTGGCAGAGCCCTCAGCTTCTTCCTCAGAAAAGGTAAGAACCGCATGTAAGAAATCACAAAATATCTCGTCCTCACAGGACGTGGGAGGTGTGGGTCTGATAACTTTTTCTCCCCATTCCCTGAGGTAGGTCGCTGTTTCCTCCCCACTGGTACTGAGATCTGATTGAGAATCTTGGGGGTGAAAAAAAAGTTAAAAAATAGTTTTAACACCTTTTTTTTGGACTGATGAGAACAAATACAGTAGTTCTTTTGCTATCTCCCAACCAGCTGTTAGTCTGGACACAGAAGTGCCATGAGGGATGGGTTAAAAAGAGGAATGGCACAAAAAATGGGGTTTGCTGGGAAGATGGGAATCATTGAACCATGTAACCAGCGTGAATCCTGTGTTCTCTCTTTGCAGAACACTGCAGCACACGTGGAGATAGACTTCCAAACCCACCCAAAACGTGACAGATTGGATCACTGCTGTTCCATACAGGCACACTGACCCCGTGGATAGAGGGGAGAGATGTGTGTGATGCAGGGAATTTCAAGGCCAGGTTGGATGGAGCTTGCAACAACCTGGGATAGTGGAAGGTGTCCCTGCACATGGCAGGGGTGGGACTGGTTGGGCTTTAAGGTCCTTCCAACCCAAACTATTTGAGGATTCTATGATTTCCTTTAGCGTTGGTTGAAAGCAGGGAACTTCTGGCACTGCACCGTCCAGACAGGGAGCTGGATGATCCCATCCTCAGCTCTTACAGCACCTTGAGTGCTTCAAACATGAACAGCCCTGTGGCTCTTCCTCCCTCACAACCTGCTCCAGGGGCCACTGCAAATGATCAGATTTTGATGGGCAGCAGAAATTAGCAGAAGCAGAAATTACGCAAATTCTGTGCAGCAATTCTGCTGTGAGGACAGAGGAAGGCCCGGTGGTTAAGTGGTTTCCTGGCCTCTGTGCAACCAAATTTTCACTCAATTTCAGGTGGTTGTGAGCATTTGAGCGTCACTTCAGCTCTGTCTCAGCCCACTGCAGCCTCTACAGAAGCAGCTGTCTCCACTGGGGATTCAGGGAATGACAAGTGATTATTTCCTAATGTTAAATGCCATGGCTTTGTGCCACTGATCATATCATGAAAACATGGAATGGTTTGGGTTGGAAGGGATGTTAAAAATCATCTTGTTCCAACTCCCTGCCATGGGCAGGGACACCTTCCACTGCCCCAGGTTGCTCCAAGCCCCATCCAACTCTCCTTGAACACTACCAGGGATGGGGCAGCCACAGCTTCTTTGGGAAAACTGTGCCAGGGGCCTCACCACCCTCACAGGAAAGGATTTCTTCCTAATATCTAATTCAAATCCACCATTTTCCAATTTAAAATAATTCCCCCTTCTCCCTGTCACTCTCTTGGAGCAGCTTTAGGCATTGGAAAGTGCTGTATGTGCATAAAGACTGCCAGGAACAGAAATGGCTGCAATGGATAAATTACAAAACATCAACAATTTTGCCTTATGCTGTAATAGAAGTGAAGAAATCCCTCTCTGACTTCTGCAGACCGTGGAGAAGAACACTGAAAAAGTCACTCACTGTTCTCATGTATTTATTGTATTCCCTTGGAAAGACTGAATTCCTGTCTCCAAGACACATTCAGGATGTGAATCTACTTCCTTCATGTAACTAAGCAGTGAAAGCTCTCCTCAAACAGCAGCAGCCTGAATCCAGGTGGCCTTTTCCTCTCTTGAGATTAAGCCTCCTCCCTGTGGTTTTCCTGCAAATCCTGCCTGTAGTTCCTGAGGGGGAACAACCCTGGCACCACAAAGATGTCTCAGACCATGGACAGAAAGTTAGGCTGTTGTAACACCAGCTCTCTGAATAATGACATTTTATATTACAGAGGAGCATTTAGAGCAGTTCAAGAGCGCTTGCTCATGGAAAAGAGTCCCTGGAATGAAGATGTCTTTATACTGAAAATTATCATCATCCATTTCTGACCTACAGCAAATTTTTGTCCAGCAGGACATGTAAATATTTGATCTTTTTTCCTCTACTGGTTTTGTTTCTCCTCCCTGCCCCAAAGACAGAAACCATCAGAGTGCAAAGCCAAAGATCCATCTAAGAATTTCTCACCGTTTTGTGGGCTCCTTGGAATTTCAGTGCCTGCTTCGCAGCAGCTGCCTGACACTGTTGTCACCTGAACTGTGTGACATTCAGCTCGAGTCCTTGTGTCATCCTGCAGTGCTGGGCTGGGCAGACACTGTTTAAAAAGCCATGGTGACCTGCTAGGCAGCCAATCATTCACAGGGGGAAATACCTCCTCTGTGTGTGTGTGTGATCACTTAGATTTGAACCACTTCCCCCTCCCCTCTTTGCAGTGTCATGGAAACATTTTTTTTTGCTGCTTCTCCCTTCCTCAGCCACTCTTGCAAGAACTGTCCATACGAGCCTTGCACTGGTGCTGTGTCCTACTCGTGGCCCTAAGGTGCTCTGGTTTCACAGCCCCTGAAGATGAAGCTGTACTGCTGCTCAGGAATTGTCAGTCCTCTCTCATAACACCTTTGCTGGTGGTTTTGCAGCCTCCCTCAGCACAACTTCTCACTCCCCGTTGTCCCTGCCCAGCTGTCACACGCCCAGTGTCCTCTTCTGACCCCTCTGCACCTCCTGCAGTCCCTACTGCTTCATCCATCTCCCACCCAAACTTCACACCTCAGCAGTTCCAGCCTCTGCTCGTGCTGCCCTCAGGACATCACTCTGGGGTCAGGAGCTCTCTCAATGCCCCTTCACACCCCACCTTCACACGCCACAGTCCCTCCCCACACCTCAGGCACTTCTGATTTCACAAAATCCCTCCAGGCAGCCTCTAGCCTCATGCCTTTCACTTCCAGTTTCACAGCTTCCCCCCGAACAGAGCCTCAAACTCAGGGCTCAGAATCCACCACCCACCCGCGACATCCCACTCCTCCCCATGCACACTCTATGTCCATGAGCCACCCGGATTCACCTGCCAAAGGGAGTGAAAACAGAGAAAACACCTTTCTCCTTTCCTGGCGTCCTCACAGGGAACTGTTTTGCAACAGGAGGTACCAGCATTAATCAGCCCCGTTAGTCCACTGGGCCAGGGACCAAAGGGACAGGAGTGTGACACCACCCAAACTGCTGCCATGTGTGTCAGTGGGCACAGGACTGGGCAGACCCAGCCCAAATTTGCTTAGCAGGTCAGATAAACATTTGTTTAGCTTCTGTTGTCATCTGTTCTTCCTCTTCCTTTTCCCAAAGACTGTAAGACTGTTTTTACTTTCTTACTCAATCCTATTTCCTGTACTGATTACTGGCAACCCTCATTAACCTGGCCAGGACTCCAGGCTATGTTGTAACATGATATTTAAATTAAAAGACTGTTTTCACCCAGAGCAGTATTTAACCTCCTCATTAATTTGAGGGTTTCCATTTTTCCTGCATGGATCTCTGGCATTCTGCGTTGGGACACAGTCACAGTGCCTTTGTTGTTATTGGGCCACTCTAAATTCTAAGGAATTTCGACAAACCTAAGGGATGGGCAGTGGATGAAATTTTTGTTGGGTGACCATAAACCAGAAGTTAAAAATACACAGCAAACTTCAGAGCAGTGAAGAGCTGGAGTTGAAATGATGCACAAAATCACAGAACGGTTTGGATTGCAAGGCACCTTAAAGCCCATCCAGTTCCATTCCCTGCCATGGGCAGGGACACCTTCCACTATCCCACATTGCTCCAACCTGGCCTGGAACACTCTCAGGGCTGGGGCAGCCACAGCCTCTCTGGGCAACCTGTGCCAGGACATCACCATCCTCACAGGGATTTGCTCCCAATATCCCATCTAAACCCCTCTTCTGTAATTTAAAGCCATTTCCTCTAATTGGTCGGGTGAATCAATTCCTGGAGAGGTCCATTTCTTTCCAGAGGAGAGCCTGGAGTGGCAAACACTCAGCTCAGCTGACTCCCACAGATGTGCAGGAGCTGACTTCCTCCCCTCCCTCAGTTTCCTAATTTGTAAAATAGGGATTTTTTTTTCACTTACTCTGTAATTCACTGACCTTTGCTAAAACGTGCAAGTTCTCGCAAGAGGTTTTATTCCCTGGGCTACCAGTGACGAAATTACCAGTGACGAAAATAGGGACTTGAAGGGTCATCAAGAGGTGACCTAGGCCATCTTCTGTCTCTCTTCTTCTCACTACTAGAAATCTCTCAGATTTCTTTTTTTAATGAGGATTTGTGGAGCTTTTTTGGGATACACAACAATTTAAAAGACTTGTTTTATTACTTACAGCATTGTAAAGCCAAACCAGGGGATCCAACAGGCCTTTACGCTTGGGAAAACCATAAATCATGAATTAATGGCAGATTCTGGGAATGTTTAACTGGACTAGGTCACACCACATGCTTGTCCAATTTAATATTCAGCTAATCCATTGGCTGTTATTTCCAAGAATCATGGAATTGTTCAAGTTGGAGAAGTTCTCCAAGGTAATTGAGTCCAACCATTCCCCCAACACTGCCAAGGCCACCACGTCCCCAGGTGTCACATTTTAAGTCCCTCCAGATTGATGGTGACTCCACCACAGTCCTGGATAAACTGTGTCAGGGCTGGACCACCCTGTCAGTGAAGACATTTTTCCTAAAATCCAATCCAAACTTACCCTGGCAGGACAGGATTAATTTCTCCTCCTCACCACTGAGCATTCACACCTCCTTCCCCCAGCCCCAGGAGCCCTTGAGCTGGGAGATTTCCTTGGAGAGGATGGAGAAGCTCTGCATAAACAGGGAATTAAGCCCTTGAGGAGGGAGATTTCCTTGGAGAGGGTTGAGGAGCATTACTTAAACAGTTTTTTTCTCTCTGCTTGCTGGGTTGTGTGTGCAGCCTTCAGTGCCCACACTCCTCCAGCAGCTCTAACATGGAAAAGCCAGGATACACTTCGTGATGCAGGAAAGCAAGAAATTAAATTAGGCGGGATCATAAAAGTAAAAGACATCTTCTAAACAAGCATTGGAAGCTTTCCAGAAGCTGTTCCATGTTCTTTAAAGCCTCTACTAGGAAAGGCAGGTGTTGGGGAGATAAAATCTAACAGCTCTTACACAAAAAATTAGATTTTCAAACGCAGAGGAGGTAAGTTTTCCAGGTTCTCTGGATCTTTTCCCTTTCCTCTTTTCTTTCCTTTTCCTGATTTCCTTTCCCTGTTTTTTTTCCCCCTTCTGCTTGAACAAATGTGAAAGTACAAAAAGAAACTTCCCCTGAAACATCTCTGGCTCTCCTTGGCCAGAACCACGTGCAGAGCTGGTTTTGCAGCTCCACATTAGGTTACTTAACTCTTTTTTTCCATTAACCACCCGAGATTTTAGGGGAAAACACTTGCAATAAGGAGATGGTGCAATTTCTCATCCTTTTAAAAAAAAAATTATAACAGTCCACATTGTATTTATTTCATATTCCAATTGATAGCAATATATCATGCACCTCTAGCCTGACCCTGAAAAGATAATTTTAGAGGTGAGACATATAAATTTTACCCCCTTCCTTGAGTATATTTAACCTCCTGCCAGTAAAACTGCAAGCACAGGAAAAGTCCCAAACTTTCCCAACTTCCTCTTTAGGCTTCACTTTGGTGGTCTGAGAGAAATTTTGGGTTTTCTCCATTTCAGCATTTCCTGTGGATGCTTGATCACCTTTTTGCCTGCACAGGAGTTTCTGATTTTACTGCAACTTTAAATCATAAAATAGGAGTCTGGATCAGATGGATCCAATCCCAAAAGGATCTAGTGGGTGGAAGGGGACTGGAACTAGATGGTTTTGAAGGTCCCTTCCAACCCAAACCATTCCAGGATTCTTTGATTCTATGGCTGAAGTCTCATGCAAGGAAAATTAAATATATAGAGGGGGAAGGAAAAATAAAGATGAGAAGAAAACAAACAAAAAAGAGAAAACAAACCAAACAAAAAACCCACTTGATAAACTTAAGTCTAATATTATATATTTGTTACTGAGAATGTACTTCTGGCAAAGAGTTAATTTTTAAGAATGAAAAAACTGGTGAATCATTTTTTCTTTATCTTTCCACATTCCCAGGCTCTTCACTGCAGATTAGCATGGAAAACTCCAGCAGTGTAAAGGAATTCATCCTTCTGGGTCTCTCAGAGAACCAAGGGGTGCAGAAGCTCTATTTTGTGGTGTTCCTGCTTTTCTACATGCTCACAGTGGCAGGAAATCTCCTCATAGTTCTCACTGTAATGAGCAGCCGGCACCTGAACTCCCCCTTGTACTTCTTCCTCAGCCACCTGTCCTTTGTAGATGTTTGTTACTCCTCCGTCACAGCTCCCAAAATGATCTCCGGCTTCCTGGTGGAAAGAAACACCATCTCCTTCATGGGCTGTGTAGGGCAGCTCTTTGGGCTCCATTTCTTTGGCTGCACGGAGATTTTCATCCTGACGGCCATGGCCTACGACCGCTACGTGGCCATCTGCCGGCCCCTGCACTACCCCACGCTCGTGTCCCGCCGCCTCTGCGGCCGCATGGTGGGGGGGCTCCTGGCTGGCGGGTTTCCTGCATTCCACGCTCCAAACCCTTCCCACGGCCCGGCTCCCTTTCTGTGGCCCCAACAAAGTCGACCACTACTTCTGTGATGTCCACCCCCTGCTGCACCTGGCCTGTGCCGACACGCGGGCCGCGGGCGTGGCCGCGGTGGCCAACAGCGGGGTGATAGCCCTGAGCTGCTTCCTCATCCTGGTCATGTCCTACGTGGTCATCCTGGTTTCCTTGAGGGGCCAAACGCCAGCGGGGTGGCACAAGGCCCTGTCCACATGCGGGTCCCACATCACTGTGGTGATCCTGTTCTTCGGGCCCTGCACGTTCGTTTACATCCGGCCGGCCGGTGACCTGTCCGAGGACAGGAGCGTGGCCGTGTTCTACACGGTCATCACACCCATGCTCAACCCTCTCATCTACACCCTCCGGAACAGGGAGGTCAAGGGAGCCATGAGGAAACTGTGCAGGAGGAAAGTGGGAAGCGGAAATGGGAAGGTGTAGGGCTGCGGTGGTGTTCCCAAAGGATTGCAGAAAATTAAAAATCTTTCAGTACAATGTCTCAAGGTGTGCTTTTCAAAGAACAGCTGGCTGTTGGATCCTGCCTCCTAATCAGGAAGGCACTAAAAGTTCACGTTCTGATGGGAAAGACACTGGAAACTCTGGCATTCCCTTTCTATTCCTTGTCAACAAGCACAGGTCCAGATCAGGAGCTCCTGAGCAGTAACAACACCAGTGTTTAAAAAAATACTGTTAAAAATACTGAAAATGTTGTCCAGATAGAGCATCCCGTAAGAAAAAAACCCACAAAACCCTGATATTAAGTGCTAATTGGGAGGTTTGCTGATGCAGGAACAGAAGGGGAAACTTTCCCCTTTCCCTCCCTCCCACCACAACAAATCCTTTCTGCTCTGTTCAAGGCCAGGGTGGACAGGCTTAGAGCAACCTGGGCTAGTGAAGGTGTCCCTGCCCATGGCAGGGGGTAGAATGAGATGATCTTTAAGGTCCCTTCCAACTCAGAGGGTTATTCTGCAAGTCCAATTATCCTATAATTCTACCTACTTTTCTTATCTCTGCCCAACAGAGCACTACATAAAATATATGTATTTTCAAATGCTTTGGAGATGAACACCAGTGGGGTTTTTTGGAGGTCTCACTTCTCGGTGCTGCTGAGCAAATATTCAGCTTAGGCTCCTGCACACTTTGCCAAGGATTCTTATAAGAATTTCATACTTGAGCTCAAAAGTTGCCTCTGTGCTTTGCACTGTGTCAGTAAAAATACCTGGTGAGTAGGGAGGGCCCACCACAAACCTTCCTGCATTTTTTTGAAGTGATTTCCCGTGTTACTTCTTGTTTTAAATTTATGCTTCAGGTATCTAAGGGATAAAATCTGTAGCACAGCTGTGATATTTTTGTTTTGTGCTGAAATCAAGGTGCAATAGTAAGAGCAAGTTAATGAGAAATAAGACTGCAGATGAGAAATACTAGTTTAGGACAGAAGGCAGAATTTATATCCATTTATATGAATTTAAATAAATGTCCTATGTAAGAAACATCTTTACTCCAACATCTCTCTCCAGGGACTACCCTAATAATTATCCAAAGAACAATATGAGCTCCTTGCCCACTGATGATTTCTGACAAAGCTCCCTTTGCCTCTGGGATCTCATTACTCCTGATAGTCTTGTGCTTCTGCTGTGTGATTTACTTGAACTATTTCTGCTACAGAAATAATTGTAGATGCTCTTGGAGGTTGGTTTTTTTTTCAGAATGGGAAATACAGAGGGTTGGGCTGTTCTTTTCAGGGCTCAGAGCTGGCAGAGATACAGAGCCGCTTTCGCAGCTTCTGAGCAGCAACTTGCAGCTGAGAGGTTCTGATGGAACCCTCCGAAGGGTCTGGGGAGGTGGTCAGAGGAGTGACAGCAAGTGAACCCTCTGTGGAAGTGTTCTGGGATTGTCCCTTTGTTTTGCTCAGGCCCCACTGAAATCCTGCCTTGGAAAAGCAGCATTTCTGGTGAGTGACTTTTGTGAGGTCTAGTTTTTGATTTAGAGAAAAAAAGATTAAAATCAGTTACAGATTTAGAATCCCAGAATGGTTTGGGTTGGAAGGGACCCTAAAGATGATCTTGTTCTGACCACCCTGCCACGGGCAGGGACACTTTCCACAGACTAGGTTGCTCCATGTCTTGAACACTTCCAGGGATATCACGCACTAGTGATTCTTGAGTACTGCATGGGAATGCTGCAAAGGTGGATTTGTGGGTGTTTTTCAGTAAAGGAGGGTCACCAGCAGCTCATTCCTTACCCCAGTGTCACTACAGGTGTATTTATGGGGTGTTCCACACCACATCCAGGATCTGGGTGTTATTTCTATCACCTCCTCAGCTAAATAATCAGGGCTTGTTATTACACATGCCAATGATCCATTTTGACTTGGATATCACTGTTATTCCCTCATGGAAGCATTGACTTCAAATTGAAGCTGTCCCAAAAAGACAGCAGAAGAAATACACTGGATATGCAGCACTCCAGAGGTCAGTCTGTGTGTCCTGACAATGTCTAATGATTTGGCCATTTGGATCCTTTAAGGCAGCTTTATTTAATGCTGTTGGCATCGTAGACATCTGGCTTCTTACTTGTAACCTTCTGCTTCTTGAGTTATAAACTCTTCATCAGAAATGAGCAGCAAAGGAATTTCCTGGTGGGATTGTAAATGGAAATGTGCATTCCTCTGCTGGTCCCATTTTAACCTCCACAGGACAGTGAGAGTATTTGACTACTGAAGAACTTTAAAAATTCCTTTAAGAAATAAAGAGGTAGAGAAACTGTGCAAGGCTTTGCAGCTTCCGCTATGTTAGAAACCCCAATTTATCCAGTGAGGAACCTCCCAGACCTGGTTTCTGTGCATGTTTTCTCAGTTTTGGAGTGGATGAGCTAACTGGAGAGCCCTTTCCTCAACTTAGAGGAGTGCTATGAGGATTAGAACATGGAACAGCTCATGCTTGAGCCTGGCAGCATTTGCTTCCATCCTGGCACTTCAAATTCCCAGCAGCTAAAAGGACAGCATAGCATTTTTCCAGCATTCATGGCTCTTGCTTTCTGAGAGTAGGATGTGCTGGAATCCTGATCCCTGGAGGGATTTAAAAGCTGTGTGGGTGTGGCACATGGAGACATGGGTCAGTGGTGGCCTTGCCACTGCAAGGTAGAATGATTGAGCTTGATGATCTTAGAGGGATATTCCAAGCTTAACAATTCCATGGTTCTGTGATTCCTCCCTGAGAATCAGAGCACATCAACTACAATGCAGGAAAATATGGTCGGAGCGAGTTCAGGGATGACAGTCAGTGTGGAGGGGGGAAGCAGGGAAGACAGAAGGGGGGTGAGTGTTCTTTGCAAACTCTGCTCTCTGTCATTTATGACACAACACTGTACTTCCTGCAGCAGTCAATGCATCCTGCTCACACCCTCCAAGAGCCCTGGAGCTGTAGCATATTCCCTTCTCTTCCTGGCCACCTCCACACCTGCACCATGGGAGCCTGAGCTGCAGCGATGGCACGGGGCAACTTTTCCCTAGTGACTGAATTCATCCTCCTGGGGTTCTCTGACACCCGGGAACTGCAACTCCTCTTCTTCACCCTCTTCCTCCTAGTCTACGCCATGGTCCTGCTGGGGAACCTCCTCATCATTGTGATGGTCAGGACTGACCCCAAGCTCTCCTCGCCCATGTACTTCCTCCTCTGCAACCTGTCCTTCATCGACATCTGCTACACCTCTGTCACCGCCCCCAGGGTGCTGGTGGCCCTGCTCTCGGAGCGCAAGGCCATTGCCTTTGAGGGCTGCATGGCCCAGCTGTTTTTCCTGCACTTTGTGGGCTCCTCAGAGATGTTCCTCCTCACGGTGATGGCGTTCGACCGCTACACGGCCATCTGCAGACCCCTGCACTACACGGCCATCATGGCCCGCAGGGCCTGCTGGGCCCTGGTCGCTGCCTGCTGGGCTGGGGGCTTCCTCCACTCCATTGTCCAGACTCTGCTCACGCTCCAGCTGCCCTTCTGTGGCCCCAACACGATCCACAGCTACTTCTGCGACGTGCCGCTCGTCATCCGCCTGGCCTGCACCGACACCGCCCTCACCGAGTGGCTCATGGCCTCCAACAGCGGCCTCATATCCCTGGGCTGCTTCCTGGTGCTGGTGGCCTCCTACGCGCTCATCCTGGCCACGGTCTGGGCCCACCTCTCCCAGGGGCACTGGAAGGCACTGTCCACCTGTGCCTCACACGTGATGGTGGTCACCCTGTTCTTCGTGCCCTGCATCTTCACCTACCTGCGGCCCTCAGGCAGCTTACCCTCTGACAAGTACGTCTGTGTCATCTACACCACCTTGTCCCCAGTGATGAACCCCCTCATCTACACCCTGAGGAGCAACGAGGTGAAGGAATCCATGTGGAGGTTGTGGAAGTGCTGCAGAGCCTCCTGAGAAAAGCTGGGTTACACCCAGAATTACTTTCCTCACACTAGTGGCTTAGTGACTAAAGCCTACGGACTTCAAAATATGTATAAATACATTTCTAGGTACATATGTAATTGTTAATATTAAAAATCCATGCTGAAACCCCCAAATGTCCTAAACACTTTCACTCATGTGGGATCATAACTTTTAAATAAAAAAGTGAATCCAGTTTGAGGAATTTCTCACTCTGTGACGTGCTTTTTCTGTGTTGTGACAGCAGATGGCAGAGACACAAGGGTCCCCAAATTTACCCACTGGCACCGGAAGGTAGAGACAGTGCAGATTTTGCCTGTAGGAGTTTCTTTAGGCATACAAGAATCTTCTAACCTTTCAAAACAGTCATAATTCTCTCACAGAAGCAAATTATTAAATTCATACAAGGCACAATATATAGAGGAAGGAGAGGGAGAGGGACTTTGGACAAGGGCATGGAGGCCAAGGGGGAATGGTTTCACACTGACACAGGGTGGATTTAGATTGGATATTGGGAAGAAATTCTTCCCTGTGATGCTCTGGCACAGGTTGCCCAGAGAAGCTGTGGCTGCCCCATCCCCGGAAGTATTCCAGGTCAGGGTGGAGCAATCTGGTTTAGTGGAAGGTGTCCCTGACCATGGGATTGTCTATAAGGTCCCTTCCAACCCAAACAATTCCTTGATTCTATGAAGAAGTGACCCAATCCAGCATTCTGCCTGTGGAGATAAAAACAATGTTGGGGGAAGAAGACTAAGGAAGACAGCAGGATTTTGTTTTGGGATGTGTTTTTAATAACCAACATTTCTTCCTCACAGTAATTAATATTCTGTACTTCTTCAACCAACTTTATGAGGACAGCAGTTACATCACCAAATCCATCCATATAAGTTTGGTGACTGCCATGAGGAGAAAAACATTAAGTTTCTTTGTGCGAGAATGATTTAGGATTGGATTCATCCCACCTAATCAATTGGAATCACTGAGGTTGGAAAAGCCCTCTAAGATCAATGAGTTCAACCATTCCCCAGCACTGCCAAGGCCACCGCTAACTCAGGTCCCCAAGTCCCACATCCACATGGCTTTTAAATTCCTTCAAGGTTAGTGACTCCACCACTTCCCTGGGCAGCTGTGCCAGGGCTGGACAACCCTTTCCACGAAGAAATTTTTCCCACTATACAATCTAAATTGCTGCAAAGGAAGTGGGAGGCTTTCCACCTTACGTGTCTCTCTGTGCTGTCTTAAATTAGTCCTCACTCTCACACCAGTAGGAAGAGGAGGTTCAGAAGCATCACTGAGTCATTGAACCTCCTGATTAAGACAGAATTCCAAACATCTCCCACCTTTGTGCAAATGAGATTTCTTCTTAATAGTGAATTTCTACTCAGAATCATCATCGGATCATCACAGAATGCTTTGAGTTGCAAGGGAACTTTTTTGTATGAGAGAGAAATGTTGAAAAATTCATACATTCTTCAGGTCAATTTAGGGTAAATTTCAACTGAGAAAAATAAAAAATGTATCACTGCGATAGTTTTTTAAAAATTTCAATACAGCTTTTATAAATATTTTTTTTAGAAATCAGTGCAAGGCCAATCAAAGCTGTGGTTCAGTTATTTTGCTGGAGTCAGTTTGTTCACCAGGTATAAATCAGGGGCATCAACAGTGAATTGATTTGAAATAATTACTCCAATTTTAATAAAATAAATAAAAATTTCATATTTATGGGAGCTGGTGTGTCAATACAAGGATGGGGCTTGGAGCAACCTGGTCCAATGGAAGGTGTCCCTGCCCATGGCAGAGGGTTGGAACTGGATAATCTTTAAACTCCCTTCCAACCCAAACCGTTCTACGAAGACAAACAATTCAATATAATTGATTTTCCTCCCCAGGAAATATCTTGGGATGACCTTAACAAGGCCTCAGAAGATGCTGTTAAAAAGTTGGTGCCTGACAAATTGCAAAGGTGCAACTTGGCAGCTGAGTTTGTCCGTGTGTGTAAATTGGCTCCACTGCGCACCATTAAAAACCTAAGTTCTTTCCCTCCTGGAAATTATCAGCTCTCTGAGCTCACCCTCAGATTTATTGCCCTCATCTAGAGGACAGTGGAAAATTGCCTCAAATGGAAAAAAAAATCCTTGGAGAACTGGCAGGATCTCTACAATGCTTTTGTTAAATCCCAAGCAACCTAAAGAGGTCCCAGGCTAATCCATTTTATTTAAAGACTATGAGACTGAAACACAGATGGGCATCAGAGAAAAGGGAACATTTTCAGCAGACTCTAATCAGTCTGGGCTCATCATAAGTATTCCTAGATGGAAATCTCAAGGCTTGACAAAGCTGGGCTGTCCCAGAAGTGGTCAAAATCAAATCGCTTTGGTTGCGTTACACTGGGGATGGCAGGGAGGGGTGGGCAACAGGGCTCTAATCCAGGATATCATCGATTAGTGCACATCTGGATCGTGGAAATAGAGATATTTTTGTTGTTGTGGTCGGTTTTGGGGTGCATTTTTTTTAATGACTCTTTTCATAATAAAATATAATGCAATAAAAATTTTATTTGTTTACCCTGAGACAGACTTATCTCAAAGACTATCCTGTGTTTCTACTTCTAATAACCCAACTGAGATTATCCCTGCAAATACACAACTTTGATGTAGAGTTGAGAGCCAGCAGCCCAAAAATAGTTCTGAGTGACTGGAACTTTGATGGGACCAATTTCTGGCATCTGGGGTTATTACAAAATTATAATTTCCATTCTTTATTGCAAAACTCGGGGGGCAGTGTGATGTCTGAAGGTCCTTGGGCTAACTGCAGCACACAGGGAAAGGTCTGGACCATGGGGATTTATTCCCACAGGTCTGCTGAAATATCCCATGGCAGGATAGGCCTGTGCTGTGTGACCCTTGGAGAACTCCAATTTATAGAGTCCTGGAATGGTTTGGGTTGGAAGGCACCGTAAAAATCGTCTTGCTCCAGTCCCCTGCCATGGGCTGGGACACCTTCCACTATCCCAGGTTGCTCCCGTCCAACCTGGCCTTGGACACTTCCAGGGATGGGGCAGCCACAGCTCCTCTGGGCAACCTGTGCCAGGCCCTCAGCTCCCTCAGGGGAAGAATTTCTTCCCAATATCTAATCTAAATCCTTCATCTTTTAGTTTAAGACCTGCCCCTCTTGTCCTCTCACTGTTTTCCTGTGTAAGACATAGGAGCCTCAATTTTCCAGGAGTGACACCCTGCAAACACAGCAAACAGGCTGGAAGAAGGACTGACAGCCACAATCATTCATGTGAACAGTGCAGAAATTATGGTCAGGTGCTGCTGGAATAGGAACAGGCCTGTTCCCAGTCCTGGATATCACATGGGAAGTGCTGCTCTCAAAAATCAGACGTGGATGTTTAATGGAACCAGAGGGGAATTTTTGTTAGCTCTTCAAAGCAGTGCTGGTAATTTTGGTTCCTCCAATTTCCAGCCCCCTTTGGCAATATTCTGAAAAAACCCCTCATATGCTTCAGAGACACTCGTCCCCAGACACTCCCTCATATTTATAAAACCTCATTAAAGAAGAGTGGTTCTTACCCCTGCAGCCAAGCCAGCCCTTGTGCCAGTGCTGGTGTGACTATTACCATGCTGCTATATCGGGATTCATCTCTTCCTTAAGAGCAAGATCATTTTTCTATCACATGGAGAAAGAAGAAAAAAGGATTGTTGTGTTTCCTGGGGATACAGACAACCATATTTCACCTGTAATTAATTCTGTGTAGCAGTGAGTATTTCTGTGTTGTTTCTGTGGTATTGCACCTGAATGAGCCCCCATTTTATGAACAAGTGATGCTGGATGTCTCTTTTATTTCTGCTGAGTGAAATATTTCTTATGCAATTTAAGCTCTGACTTTGATCCCTCTCAAGCTTCTGGTAGAACCACAGAGGGGCCTGGCTCAGATGAATATCTCATCCATCTATTTATCTCTGTATCTCTTAATGTGGTACAATATTCACACCATCTCAAAATCAATCCCAAAGTCTCAAAAAAAGGGGGCATTTAGACTGAACTTTGCTTTTTCTCTCTACAGGGCCGGTATGTAAATCCCTACTGTAAATATGGAGCTATATTCCATGGAGCAATGCAGGATAAATGGGAAGATCCTTTAATGCCAAGTTCAGGCTTCTTTGAATTGGTGGAAAGGAGAAGGGGGAAAGTCCAGATAGATCCTAAAGGTACTAATGCTATTATGGAGTAAAATTTATAGAAAAATGTAGGATGTCTTTAACTGGATACCAAATTTTATCTTATTTTTATATTATAGAATCACAGAATGGTTTGGGTTAGAAGGGACCTTAAAGCTCAGCTCATTCCAACCCCCTGCCATGGGCAGGGAGACCTTCCACTAGCCCAGCTTGCTCCAAGCCTCATCCAAAAGCTGAAAAAAAACCCCCAAAATGCATCTATCTGCTGATTACCAGGGATTTCATTCTTCTCTGACAGCATTACTCCCTTAAAAAATAAGTTTTATCCTCAGTTACTAGTCTCGACCCCTTTGGTGGTATTATTAATACTAAAGTTTTATGCTGGAAGGAGACCTAGGGATCTGTACCCCACTCCCCTCACTCAGAGAACCTTCAAAGCCCCATCAGGCTGCCTGAGGCTGTGTCCAACCAAGCTGGACGCCACAGGGAAGGGAACTTCAACATTCAGCTCTTCAGTCTGAGGTGGCAACTTGCAAGAATTAACATTTTGGACTAATCACTGTGAAGCTTAATGGCTACATTTTGCCTTTTACATTAGGGATGGGTGGGCAAAACTTAGATTTTGAGTGTGGCAATGCAAGCTTGGAAGTGTTTTTGAACTTCGAAACAGGCTGAAAAAACCGCTCACTCTCTTTAGAAGGGGGATGAAATTGTGACTAAGTTACACCTTCTTTTTTCCAGGGAAACCTCTGCCTCATTCCCACAATGAGAGATAAGATGCAGAGGGTCAACTTCTCAGCAGTGTCCGAATTTGTCCTCGTAGGCCTTTCTGATACACCAGAAATCCGTTTTCTTCTCTTTGTGCTGTTTTTGCTCATTTATTTGGCCACCATGGCAGGCAACATCATGCTCCTCATTGCCATCAGCACAGACTCCCACCTGCACAACCCCATGTACTTCTTCCTCGGCAACTTATCCCTGCTGGATATCTTCTGTCCCACCATCACCGTGCCCAAGATGCTGGGGGCCTTGCTGCTGGAGCACAGGGTGATTTCCTTCGCTGGCTGCCTGTTCCAGCAGTTTTTCCTCATTGATGTGGTGGGCACGGAGATTTTCCTCCTGGCTGTGATGGCCTACGACCGCTACGTGGCCGTGTGCCATCCCCTGAGGTACCTGAACATCGTGAGCACGAAGCTGTGCGCTCAGCTGGCCGTGGGCACCTGGGCAGCAGGGGTTTTGAACTCCCTGCTGCACACCTCTTTGATTTTCACGCTCTCTTTCTGTGGTCCTAACAAAGTCCAGCAGTATTACTGTGACATTCCCCCTGTGCTGGCCCTCTCCTGCTCGTCCACTCACAGCAGGGAGCTGGTGATCCTGGTGGTGGCCGGGGTGCTGGGGAGCGGTGCCTGTGTGGGCACTGTGGTCTCTTACATCTACATCCTCCTGGCCATCCTGGCCAGAAACTCCCCCGGGATCTGGCACAAGGCTTTCTCCACCTGTGGATCTCACCTGACCGTAGTGTGCCTTTTCTACGGCACCACCATCTGCACCTATGTCCGCCCTTCCTTCAGCTATTCACCGCACCGGGATAGGGTCGTTTCCATGCTCTATGGAATGCTGACCCCGCTCCTGAATCCCATCATCTACAGCCTGAGGAACAAAGAGGTGAAGTGTGCCCTGAGAAGAGTGATCAGCAGGGTGAGAAGTGCTTTAACAAGGCAAGAACAGCTCTCCCATTCTCCGGCGTCAGTCGGGTAGGAACTGCAGCTTGTGACTGTCCTTTAATTTTTAGCCATCTAAAAATTAGATGCTGCAATCAAAATTCATTTTTCTGGGCTCAAAACTCCTCTGGGCTGGAAACTCCTTCTCAGGGCTCCCTCTGCAGTTAGAAGAGAGAGCTGGACACTTCCAGAATTGAATAGCACAGCTTTAGATCATTTTTACAGGAGGAGAAGACTCCAGCTGGGAATGTTGTCCTCCACTGAGCACTGAGGAAGCTTAGGTGAGAGCATGCAGGTGTTGGATGCACATTTTAGAGCAGGAATTCTGGGAATTGGTACTTAGATACACTGCACTAAAGCAGTTTATAGGACTGGTGCCTCTTCTAGGCCACGCTGCTCCTGCACATCCTTTGTGGGATATCAAAGGGAAGGAAGGTTCCCTTGCCATCATTTCAGGTTGGAAGTGGATGAGCCATTCTTGGCTCTCAGTCATGTTGGTCATAGGTTCAAAAGTCAACTGTAAGGATTCTGGATTTTCTAGGGTCTTCTTTTGTTGCATTGTTTGGGTTACGATTGTTATTATTAAATATATTCAGTGTCCTGACCTACACCGCGGTTGGGATTCAGTTTTCTAAGTTCAAATTTTAATGGCACGCCAGCTGACCCATGGAATCTCTCCTGCTCCATAGTTCCTGCTCCCTAAAAAGTACAGGACCTGAAATCTATTAAGGTTCCATCTCCAGAGCCAAATTGACCACTCCTTTTTCCCATTTTTAATCCTTTCTTCATCAAATCCTAATGGAAAGGGAGGTGATGCTGCTTCCTGCAGCTCACCCCTCTCTCCACCACCTCTTTTCGTAGAGAAATAATAAGCCATCTGTAAAAATGCTGAGATTATTCTCACTTGATTGACTCCACAAGTTTCTGGTTAGATATGTTTAATAAAATCTCTGTTATTTAACTACAAGTGGCTCTGGATTTTTAAATGCTCTCATTTTGTGATGAGACCTTGAATTAACTGTAGCCTTAAGGTGTTAGAAATGCAGGAAGAATTGTCGGTGTGAATGGGATTACAGGGTTAAAACACTGAGCAGGATATTTATGAAGCATTTCATCTGCCCCCCAAAAAAATCCTTGTTCCAGCTCTTCCAGGGCTCTGAATGGCAGCACAACCAGGGTGCAGCAGTGGGGTTTCCCATCAAAATATTTGCTTAGGACCATTATCTTTTGGTTACCTTAGATCTTCTGGCATCATCTTAGAGCCATCACACTTTTTGGTTAGCCAGAACTCTTTGCCTTATTTTTCAGTATTTTTCTTAGGCAATTGGGTTGCAATCTTTATTTCCAGAATGCTCGGTGCATTTGCTGAGTGAGCATGAATTCTAACGTGCAGCACTAGATGAAAAATACTTAGAAAGCCATGATAAAATGTGAAATTTTATTAATTCTGGAAAAAAGTTATCTATCTGAATATATATATATATTTTAACACGTTTTTGAACACATTAACCACGTTGTAGATGTGCCTGGCTGGACCTGGCTCCTGGCTGGACCTGGCTCCTGGCTGGACCTCAGACCTGTGGTGCAGATGGACAGCCATGGTTGTTGATGGGATGTCCCAAGCAATTCCACAAGGTGCTGAGTGACTTCTGCCAACCAGAAGCTGTTGGTCAGGGGCAGCTGTTGGTGCTGTGATGCTCAGATCCATTATCCCTCAAATTCCTGCCATAACTTCTGCAGGAACCAACGAAGTGGAGGACTGGGGAGGTGTCTGCCAAGCCCTGAACTCTCCAACCAAGGCATGGAGAAGTTGTGCCAAACTGAACTGCTTTGGAAGTTCTCATCTCCTTTAAAAAGAAGGAAAATTTCCTTCTCCTCAGTGCCTGGGAAGTTGTCCCCAGGGGCTTGTTAGAAGGATGAAGTAGATCCACCAGGAGCTTCCTAAGAAGGTGTCAAGATCATTAGAGGCTTCTTCAGGATGCCCGGAAGGGCTTGTTAAACTGAAGGGTTGCTCCTCCCAAGGGAGATCCTTGCAGGAACACTGGTAGGGAGGGGAAAAGAGGAATTTGGGATGGAAATAGGTTTAATGACTGAGCTGGTGTTGGAATTTGGTACTGTCGAGAGGCTTCCAGTGGGTCATGCAATGATTATTGCCCCCACCTACTGCTAGACAAGGCCTTTTATTCTGTGTAGGAATTACAAAATCCTGGATTCTCCCTGTTTCCTTTGCTTGCCTTCACTAACCAAATATTTTATTTTTGCCTATCTTTTTGCTTTATCTTTTCCAAACTTCTCCTTCAACCCTATTCTACCCCATGCTTTTACCCTTTACCCTCACCAAACCAAAAATCCAGCATTCAAACGGCCAGGAAACTAAAGGGGGGGAAAACCAGAATCTGTTATCATCCGTTTTCCTTATTCTGCGGAATGTGCAGAACCTAAGCACCTTTGGTTTAGTGGACTAGGTGTGACCCGTTGCCATTCTTCCCTCAGGATGTGTCCACACTGATCCAAACCAGAACTCAGGATCATGCCTCGGCGGTTCTCCTCATGTTTAGATTTGGTTTTTTCGGTCAGAATTGTGATGCAAATCCCATATGGAGATAATAATATTTGGATTCCTATAATGTGGGACTGGTGGCTGTTTCTCAGCTGAAAAGGATTCAAGGATACTCCTCTTTCCAGAGTTGATGGAATCTAAATGTTGCCTTAAGGATAGATATCAGCTTGTGTGCAATTCCAAATCCTGGATTCCTCTGAAAAGAGATATCTGAATTCCAAGTTACCAAGCTAGAGTCTGATTCCCAACCTGTGTGCAGACGGGAGATTTTGATGCTTCTCCTGGCTTGTGAAGGTGGAAAGGTTGGATTATCAAGTCTAATTCTGCTATGGTTCCCTCCCTCTCCATGCACAAAATCCATGTGTTCCCAAAAAGATCCACTGTAAGGAGCTGTTTGCTGCCAGTGGACCAAAACCGAGGCTCACCGAAAAAGCTGGGATAGATTTATTGGGGAACTTAGTGAGCAATATATGCATTTTCCCTTTTCAACAGCAAAAGAGAACATTGAGGGTGATGAGGCCCTGGAATGGATTTCCCAGAGAAACTGTGGCTGCCTCATCCCTGGAAGTGTTCCAGGCCAAGCTGGATGAGGCTTGCAGCAATGTGGTCTGGTGGGAAGTGTCCATTAGAGGAGCACTCTTTATCATCAGCTGTAACCCCTTCCTGGATCTGAGGGGCTAATCCCTAAATATTCCTCAAAACTGAGACATCCTCTTTTTCCTTATGCCCAGTAGCCTCTAACACTAGAAAGAGACAGCTGTGATTTTCTTTGCCAGCACTGGAAACATTTAACAGGGAAGGATAACAAAACACTGGCCCAGTTTCTGATACTCTTTCACTGAGTGTCTATTTTTGGCTGCTCTCGGAAATCAACACCCCTGGACTGACTCATCACCACAGATCTCTTCTCATATTCCTAGGAATGGAGCTGCCCTGTTGGAATAGGAGGTGGGAGTACAGGCACCACCATTAACCAAATAAATCGAGGAAAACCACCCTGAAATTCCCATACAAATCATCCTCTGTACATTTATGCTCTGCATTTGCCACTGAAAATCAGATTTCACCTATTATTTGGTTAATCTCACATAACTAGTGAGGGGTGGAAAAGAACCATTTTCATGTCTCTGTTCCTAAATATAAAGGATTCCTGAAATTCTTGCTGTGCCTTCAAAAGGAAAGCTATTTTTTTTCTTTAAGCAAAGTCCAACTATATTATTAATGTGTGGATTTTATTGCTTGTAATGCAACCAGGGTGGATTTTCCTCTCTCTGTTTTTTGTATGGTGCTGGCATATATAAACAAATATGCAACATAAAAGAGATTGTGAATGATTTATTTTTCTCCTCTAAAAATACCATCCACTTGTGAAATTCAGGTTGGGCTCTACTTCCGGCTCTAAATTACCCAAGACTTTGGGAATCAAAAAAATTTACATTCAGTGTTTCAGTGCCATTTTCTTCTCCCTTTCCTCCATATTTTTTAATTCTGTGTACAAAAGATGGAATCATAACTTTATTTTAATGGGAACTGAGCTGTGTTAGCATGCAAGAATGGGATGCTTAACGCAGTCTTGAAAAACCTGCTGTTATCCATTTAACACTTCCCTAATTATAGCCTTAAAGAAGGATCCCTTTTCCTCCACTGCTGAGATTGTTCCAGGAAGGAGGAGAAACTTCTTATCCATTCTGGGCTTTTAAAATATTTCCTGCTTCGCTCTACTGTTAAATTTACTCCAATGCTTCTCCATGTCCATGGTGCTTGGGTGGAATAACGGGATGATTCTGGTTGTTCCTAAAGACTGGAGTAATAAATTGCTCTTTGGCTTCTAAGGATGACATTCAAGCTGGCCAGTGCAGCTTGAAAGGTTAAATTAATACCCAGAATTCCTTTTCTAGCAGACTGAACCCAATTCAAATGCAAGTTAATAGTTCCAGGTTAAAAAAAAAAAAATAGTGGGGAAAACTGCTTGGAAAATCTAAAAATATTTGGGCTTGAATATTTAAAAACAATGCTCATGGCTTGCTTTTCATCAGCTGCTTCAGAATTAATCAGCCTCAGGAAAGTAAACACACAAAATATTTCTGAGAAATCCCAGAATGAAGTGCAGTATTTAATTTTAAACTTGGAAAACTAAAAGCTTTTGTACAGGGAAAATATTTCCCTTATTCGGCAGCCAGATCCTCTGTAGAGAAAGAAATCTCATTTATTTATATTTTATCATATTTTTATGGCTTGTTTAGGTTTCACCTGACACCTCCCTGCCTGTTCTGCCCTCACCAAACATCTTTCAGGCCTGTTCTCATCCTGCTTTCTTGACAACTTCGCCACGTCCATATATTTTTCCATTATCTTTGCCTCTAGACCACAAGCCTGTGTTCCCCTTCCCACAACATCATTAGGTTTTTATTTCTGCTTAATTGTGTTACAAAATGCTCGTTGGTGGTTCTGGGACTGGCAGTGTTACAAAACACACACACTGCTATCGAGGTTTGGCCTGGGGTTCTTTTTCTTTCTCTCACATATCCAAAGAACACATCATTGAAAGGCTGGGAGAGCTGGGAATGTTCAGCCTAGAGAAGAGAAGGCTCCAGGGAAACCTTAGAGCACCTTCCAGTGCCTAAAAGGGCTCCAGGAGAGACGGAGAGGCAGTTTGGGCAAGGGCCTGGAGTGACAGGACAAGGGGGAATGGCTTCAAATTGCCAAAGGGAAGGGTTAAATGGGATACTGGGAAGAAATTCTTCCCTGTGAGGGTGGTGATGCTCTGGAACAGAATTCCCAGAGAAGCTGTCACTGCCCCATCCCTGGAAGTGTCCAAGGCCGGTTGGATGGGCTTGGAGCAACCTGGGATAGTGGAAGTGTCCCTGCCCATGGCAGGGGTGCCACTGGATGAGCTTTAAGGTCTATTCCAACCCAAACCAGCCAGGGATTCATAATCAGAACTTTTTAAAAAACAGTGAAAACGGTAATTTCTCAGAGGAAGCAAACGTTGTGTGTGTGCCTGTTCCTTATAAAACTGAAGATGCAATTTAAGGCTTCTGTTGCAACATCCTGTGTTTGGCACAGGCTCCACTGAGATTATCTCAATGTTTGCTCCTAGGCAACCCCCGCTCCAGGGGATTTATGACGCGCCAACACCGACATGGCTCCCTCCCGCGCCTCCCGCTGACGTCATCACAACGCGACACCGATGCCTGATCCCCGCGGCGCTGCACACTGGAAGCGCCGCGGGATGGCGGAAAACACTCTGCCGGCCCCCGAGTGTCCGCGAGGAGACAAGAGTGTTGGAGACGCCTCCGCCGAACAGCGGAGGCACCTCCGGTGCGCTGCGCTCCGTGGTCCCACCGCGCCACGGGGACTACACCTCCCAGCGTGCCCCGGGGCAGCAGTGTACGGAGCGCGCTGATTGGCTCAGTGGGGCGCTCCTCCGCCCGCAGCGCCCCCTGCCGCCCGAGGGGGCAGCGCAGCGCGGGCGCCCCCACGTGGCGGCACGGCCGAGCCGGGACCCCGCGGAACGCACCGGGCATCCCGGCTGTCCCCCGCTCCGCAGCCGTTCCGGGCCGCGGGTCTCACCCGAGCTGCCGGGAGAGAGGCCGTGCTGAGCCTGGTTGCTGCTGATGCGGCCAGGTGCTGCGGTCGTTCCCTTCCCTCTCCCCTTCCCTCTTCCCCTCTCCCTTTGTGGATGAGCTTTCCTTCCCTCTCCTTCCCTCCCTCCTTCCTTCTCCCCTTCCGTTCCCTCCCCTTCCCTTCTCAGATCTCACGTTCTCTGAGTTGGAAAAGGCTGTAAAAGGCAAATGGCTCTACATGTCTTTCCTTTCTCCCTCCACCCCTTTTCCAGCTCTCTGCCTCTTTCCTGACACCTAGGACCCAGCTTTTTCCCTCTTACCCCTATTTGGTCACTTCCCTCCCCTCTCTCCTTCCTTTCCCTTCACCTCCCAGATCACAGTGAACTGGAGGAACTCTGGGACACAGCAGGGAGATTCCTGCCTTTCCGGGCAGCCTCTGGCAGGCAGATGAGGTGGAAGTGTCGCTTGGAAGAGTTCTGGGAGCTGTGACCACCTTCTCAGCTTGTTGACTGTAATGTTGGTGCTGGAACAAGCTGGAAATATTAACAAAGTTCCTGGGATCTTCCTAGAGAGAGCTGTGAAGGACACCATCCCTCACAAGGCGACTAAACTGAAATTAAAGCTAATTAACCTTTCATTTATCCTGTGATTTATGGTATAACACAAGTTCTTGCAAGTGAGAAACATGCTTTTTAAATAAATCATTACTTTCTTAGTTTGGTGATTGTAGATATCAGGCAAAGCACATTGTCTGTAAATGAAATGTTACCTCGTGCTCAAGAAGGAGGATGAGTAAAAGTCATGTGCTGATGGGGAAGAGATCCTGCCTGCTTCCAATTCCTCACCCTCGAGGTTTGGTTGCTTTGGTAGGTGCTGTTGCTGTATCCTGATCCTCCCACCTGATAGGAAAGCAGGAATTGCCTGGAACAGAGAGATCAGCCTGGTTATGGCTGACAGTCATATGGGGAAAGGAGTAGAACTGTCTCATCCCAATTATTTCTGGAAAAAAGCCGCTTCTGAAGGACCTGGAACAAGAAGAGAAAGTTTCCAGTTGGTCTAAAGAAATGGTGGTGTCACCTTCTCTTCCCATTCCTTGGCCTCTCAGTGCACTGGTGGTTCTCATGCTGGATCTGGCTGTAAAAACACAGATTCTCAGTCTCCTTCCTCCTTCTTTTTTCCAGTCTCTGCAATTCCCAGCTGTGTCCCCAGCTTGTCATCCTCATCATTGTAGGCCTGTGTGTGGCTGTGTTCTGTGAAGTGACTGTGGGGCAGTTCAGGTTGAAGTAAATTTAGGGGGAGCGCTCCTTTCTCCAGATCGAGCTGCTTTCCTGGCCTCTGGAATACAGCAAGAAGGGATTGAAGCCCTCCCACCTGAGGACTTTCATGCTGATAAAATTTTTCACTACAGCAAGACTGGCGGTTCAAAGGAGAAGGGTTTCCATTAGAAAACTCTGGAAGTGGATGTTCTTCTCTTTCCCGAGCTGTTCTTTCCCTGTTCCTCTTGAAATCTTCATATTTATGGGGAGGGAAGTAGAGCCTGGTGACTCCAGAGTACATGAGAGTAAGCATGGGCAGGGAAAAAAGTTGGAATTTCCTAGTCCAGTGCTAGATAAACCTGACTGAAGCAGGGATGCAGACACTCAGGAATTCCAGTAAAAGCCTGATAGCTTTTTTGTGTGGTCATGCTGAGCCTGCTGGTCTTGATTGAACAAAGTTTCCTGGATTAAGTAACAATGCTGCAATTCTGGCTTCTTTTTCTTCCCAATCAGAGATTCTGTTTTCCTTGGTGACTTCAGGGATATCCTCGTGGTTGTGCATCCCGCCGCTCCCTTGTTTCAGCTGATGTCAGCCTGTTGCTCAACCTACACCTCCTGACTGGAGAAATGCTTTGTCAGAGAAAAAAAATGCTTTTTTTCCTTCTGGGCTGGACTGAACATCCTCACTGCTCCTCAGGGTCTTGGCATCTTGGCCAAATTCTTTGTGATCACCCTTTGCCCTTGAGCTCCTCCATGTGTTTTATGACTCTGGAGCTTTCAGATCCATCCAGTGGCCAAGCCAGCCCTAGAAAATGGCCAAAAATCTTGTTTTCTGCTGAATTTCTGGCCTGCAGAGACACTCTAAGGGGTTAGCAGGCTGGTTAGACAGGGAAAATACACAAACCGTGCGTGTTTGTGTGAGGAATGCAGTGTCCCCTTTTTGGCAGCCTGGAGCTGTAGGAGTGTTTCAGCTGCTTTGCTCCGAACCTGCTGTTGTTTGTGTCCTTTCTCAGAGGATTTTAGAAGGAACCCAGAGCTCCAAACACCACGCAGGAAAGGGCCCGGCCTGTGCTAAGTAAATGTGGAGTGGAAATCTTTTTTTTTTTTTTTTTTTTTCTGGTCGGACTGGAAAGTTCCTGGTTTGAGTAGTTTCAGTCTTGGTCATGGCTGCCTATTTAGACAGGTTTTTGGGCAGTGTGGCCATGCGTGACTGAACAAGTTACTTATAGAGCAACTGGGTGGAAGAACTGATTCCTTAGGCCAGGCAGAGCATTCCTCTGGCTGCTGTCTGAAGGGAGGCTTTGCTTCCACAACTTTTAGTGGGAGCATCTTCCCAGGACGCTGACCACGAGCCCAGGGCAGCACTGCCAGGTGGCCAAGGTGCCTGGGGTTCCTGGTTCTGCCCAGTCTGCCCAGCAGAGCATCTGAAACAGCCAGATGTGATTGCTGAGGGGTTCCTGCGCTCCTGTGGCTGCCCTTCCCTGTTATCTCCCAGCCTCAAGGCCTCTCTGTCACTGTTTTGTTGGCTGCTGGAATGCTGATATCTGTGGGCATGGCCCAACATCTGCTGAGCTGAACACAACGACTTCAACGTGATCCTTGTGTCCAACCCTATTTCTGAGTGTCACGGCCTTGTCTTGCCCCAGTAGATACAATTCTTGTTTTACTTCTTTCCTGTGCGATTTCTGTGCTTTTTTGCCCCCCACAAATAAGTATCAAGTAGGTTTTTCCCAGGTTGTTCAGCATGCAGGGAAAGCACACTGGATTGCTTCCCCACCTTGAGGAAGGAGCTGTGTCCAGCTCATCCAGAGGTGACTTTGCAGGGACAATGCTCCACATTTCAGCACTGCCTGACTGCTCCACAGGCAGCACACGGAGGAGGAGCAGGTCCAACTTGAGCCCCTTGAGCTGCTTTTCAGTATTTTTACCTTGCTGCCGAGGGCCTGGATGTGGCTTAGGAGGAAGTTACACTCAGCAGGAAAGGTGGAACCTGTGGAGTTGTGGCTGCACCTCTGCATGAACCACAGAGGTGTTTTCAGTGTCACAGCACAGCAGGAACCAGTTTTTCCCAGAGAAAACTCTCCCTGTGCCTCACCTCTGTAAGAGAACATCCCTCCGGTTTTTCCGAGCCTCTACACCAATTTAATCCCTTCACTTCCTCTGAATAAGCCATGGAATGAGTTCCTGGAGAGACCTGCTCAGCAGTTTGGAGGTGCCCCCCCTCCCATCCTGCCCCACAGAGATCAGCCATGGGCCACTGCTCGTTTTTGTGGTGTTTTATCAGGCTGCTGCATGTTCTTCAACTGCCAGCTCCCTGCAAAAGCTTGTTTCTTCTCCTCATGCTTGAAAGCATTTGCTGCCAGTCCCTTTTTGGGTGGCTCAGTAAAAAGCAGCCTTCTCTGGAAGGTTTCGTGTCTGTTCAAACTCAGTGCTGCACTAAACCCAAGAAACACCTTTGTGCATCCTCACAAAATTAACTGGTGGCCTCAGGTGACAGTCTGAGGGACAGACACCTCTTTGTCTCTTTGATTCCCAAACGAAACCTCTTAAAAAACAACATTTCACCCGTGTATCCCACTCAGAGTGAAAGCTGCCTGATCATTCATGAGGGCTTGAACACTCACCAGTGTTTTCCAGGGGAATTCACGATAGGAAGGAGGTGATTTTTGGGGTGTATTGAGAAATTTCTCTGTGCATGTTGACTTTAGTTGGGTGGTTCTATTTACAATTTTTTACAGTATTTGAAGAAAAAGTTAAATACAACAGAAACAGGGAACAGGGAGGATCTCCACCCCCTTGCTTGTAACACTATAAATCTGAAAGGGGGGTAAAAAAGGTGGATGGCACCATGGGAGGATCATGACAGGAGAGCAAATGTCGTGGATTGCGGCCTGCGGTGGAAGGTCAACATTGAACTTATTGTGGCTTTTGCAGCTTGGCAAATCTGTATTGTGAAAGCTCCAGGACGTGCAGCTGGTGCACAGGCTGCCTCTGGAATCAGGCATGGAGCTTTTCCCTCACAGATAGTGGAGTCAGTCTGGAAATCAGTTTAAAAAGGGGTGATATATCCAAGTAAATTCACCAGATCCTGCTTCTGACTATGCTGACAGAATTACTGTATTATTAACATTGTCCTTCCTCACTCTCTTGCCTCTAAGTGTATTTTTAGAAGCTTGTAAAAGAAACAAAAATAAATTAAAGGCTATTCTGGACGAATTAGAGAATTGTAATCCACTACAGCATTTTGTTTAGACGGTGCGTAAAAACATCCCAGAGAGAAAAAATCCTGCATCACAACTTAGAAAAAATTTGTCTGTCTAAAGGGGGTTTTATGTTATTTATCTACAAAATCCTGTAGTACAAGCTGTTACAGATTATTCTGTGTTTGGGACTTTTTTCCCTGCATAGAAACAGCTTCATGTTCAGTCTCCAGAGTGAATTTCCCAGCATAACTTCAAACATCCTTTGTCTCTCTCCCTTTGGAGAGTGTTTCCAAGAACCAGCTCTGTGTGCCCCCGTCATTTGCATTCTGTGCTGTAAGTACCCAGTGAAAACCTGCTGCCTAAATCCCGGGTTTCCCACGTGGAAGAATTTGGGAAACAACTGAAAAATTTGCACCAAGGAGCCACAGAAGGAGTTTTCAGTTAAATTCCCAGAGCAAGTGGAGCCCAGATGTTTTTAGTAAACAGCTTTCAAAACTCACAGTTGAGATCAGTGTCAAATTTCCTGACACATGATCAACCTTGGAGCCAAGTTTAGAGTTGCCTTTGTGTTTACATAAAGTCTGGAAGCTGAATGACACTGAAGTTTCTGGATGGAATGGAGGTTCTCCATAACAAATATTTGACTGTATGCAATTTCTCTTATTTACAGGACTTTGAGCTTTTGGGGAAAAAGAAAAAAGGTTACTGTATTTTTGTTGATTTTACATTTGAGGCATATTCAGCACTTTCTTACTCACTGGATTTGGAACAGTTGTTGATTTTTAACTGGGATCTGTTGTTATTCTGGCCATTAAACCAGCATGGCAAGATCAAGTCTTGATCAAGCCTCAAAGCTAGAGGTGAGCCATTTCTACAGGTGAGAAATGAAATTTTGTGCATTCCTGAGCATTCTGGTTCTCTCTCTGCTCACAGCAAGGCAGCCCTCTCCCTGAAGGTCTAACTGGATGCCTAAACCACATGCCAAGGTTTTTGCTCAGGGACTGTATCAGCAAAAATCTGTCTCAGAATTTACTTTGGACAAATATTGTCCAGTATTTGTTTAGGAGTCCTGTTTTCAGCCCATTTGAAAAGGTCATGCATGAGAAGGGCACAGGTAGAGCCAGGATACATGAAATTAAAGTGGGTGTAGGAGTCATGGAAATTTTCCCTTCACGTATATCTTCATCTCTGACTTAATAACCTTCTGTATCATAGGGACACATTCACCAAAGAAGTCTTGATTATTTTTGCATGCTTAAAGCTCAGCTTTTACTATCTCTAAATTGGTGAATTTTGGGGACCATGCTCTGCGTACAGTAGCCAAGCTGTAAACAACAAGAGAGCTTGCTCCATTGTTCCTGATGGGATATTATCCAAGGGAAAACAGGGATTGTCTTCAACAATTTGGAGCTTGTGTAGGCAGACAATACCCTGATTTTGCCTGTGTGCAGCATGAACATGCCTCTACTTCAGCCCAAGAAAGCAGCTGAGAGGGACATGAATTCAAAATCCAAGAGGATGGGACAGGCCCTAGGCAGCTGGGAATGTTTGGGGTAAAAAGGCACTAAAATAAGTCATTTTGAGTTACCAGGCTCTTTTCCCTGCATACACCCACACCTTTAATCTGTTGGATCGGAACTAGACAGGCCAGGATCCTCCCTCTAATTAATAGTTTAATGAATAACAGCTGGGTGTGCAATTAACTATTAGCTACTGAAAATATGAAGATGGAAAGTAGTGTATGAAGCATTGTCAGATGAAAAATTAGTGAATAATGGAATCACAGAGTGGTTTGATTTGGAAGGGATCTTAAAGACCACCCAGTCCCACCCCCTGCTGTGGGCAGGGACACCTTGCACTATCCCAGGTTGCTCCAAGCCCCATCCAACCTGACGTAGAACACTTTCAGGGATGGGGCAGCCAGAGCCTCTCTGGGAAACTTGTGCCAGGGCCTCACCACCCTCACAGGGAAGAATTCATTCCCAAACAGTAAATAATTCCTTCCTAAAGAACTTTACAGGCATTCTTGGGAAGAAGCATCACCTTATTCAGGCCGGATTTCCCATCAAGTGATATTCACATTTAGGAAGAAATCCTTCCCCTTGGAAGAGTTCTTCACCTTGGTCACCAAGATATGACCCGGGGCCGTGCAACCCCGTGTTTCCTCTCCTGCCCACGTAAATCTGCTGTCACCAAACACAATGTGCATTGTGCAACTCCAGAAAGCAGAATTTGGGACTTCCCTAATCCTACTGACGTGCGATCACGGGTGTCACGGACTGTCCGAGCTGCAGAGGAAATATTGCTGTTATAAACCTTGTAATTGTGAAGGTTTGTTTGATGTTCCTGTTGTGAAGACGCTCCAGTGTGAACACAGTAATAAAGAAAAAATTTTTTTGAAAGAGTCTGCCCAGCAGCTACAACTTTTTTTTTTTTTTTTTACATAAGCATTTATGTGGGAGGAGAACAGGAGATTTGAAATGTACCTGGCAGCCTACTGAAGCATAGGTATGACCCACGTTATCTTATAGATCTTAATTACTTCTGATGGTTAACCGACAGGAGCAACAGAAAAACCCGAAACAAAGGGAGGCTGAGGCTCCCTGTTCCCTCCAGGGCATTTGGAGTATCTGGAAAAGTGCTGTGGTGTTGCCCTTTACACACACACACACATACACACACACACACACACACACAGGCAGTCACGCGTGGGACATCCTGCAGTGCCGGGAAGGGTCAAAGCCTGGATAAAAAATTGTAGGAAGAACTGGTTAGAGGAAAAAATTATTTAATCTTGAGTTTACAGGCTCAGTGAGTACAGGAAAAAATATTTAATCTGAGTTTAGAGGCTCAGTAAGTAGGGAAAAAATCATTGAACCTGAATTTACAGGCTCAGTAAGTTATATTTCTGATGGATTTCAGCAGGAACATTGGCTTGGAGAAGGTCAGCACTGAATGTTGGTAAAAGCCAACTCCCAAGATTTTGGGATTTCAGTGCTACGGGATGACCTTGGTTTAAGCAGGATGTTTCCAGCCTGTTGTAATCTCTTTAAAACTTCAGAGAGCAGAAAGTAAAAGAATCCAGTGCTTGTTGTAAATTAATGACGGAAGAACCTGATGTTTATTGAAAATAAGTGATGGCACAAACTGAGTGGCTGGGGTAGCTCTAGAAGCAGCTGAAGTAGTAATCTCATTACCAGAAGGCTCAGTTTTTGACACTTGGCCTTCGATTTCTGGATTTAGCTATGGTTTTAGGAACTTTTCCCCTCACGGAAAGGGCGGTCGGGCACAGGCACAAACCGCCCGGGGCAGCGGCGGAGCCTCCATCCCCGTAGGGATGTAAGAGCCGTGTGGGACACAGTCTGGCGGCGAGCTTGGCGGAGCGCTGGCGGAAACGGTTGGACTCGGAGATTTTTGGAGGGATTTTCCAACGCGAGCCATGCCACGATGGACGGCGCGCGCGGCGGGAAGGGAGGGGCGCGCGCGGCGGGCACGCGGG
>WBMZ01009071.1:0-37939 GCA_013400975.1 Atrichornis clamosus | reverse complement strand
AACACAAACCCACCACACATGTGTTTCTGTATTCTGTAGTTTTTTTGGTCTACCTGATAGTTACAATGAAATGTCAGTGTCTTGTCTTGAGAAACAAAGCTACTTTATTATTAAATATTACTCTTTATTATTTATACTTCTACTTAAAACTTCAAGGTGTTTGGGTGGCATCACTGAAATGTAAATGGGAAGGAAAAATCCTGGCAAGTTGAAGCTTCTGTTCCAAAGCCGGATAAGTGATATTTTTCTTCAGCAGGGAAGAGCTGACATGTAGAATTGGCACTTTATCTTGGAGATGCCATCCGATGTGGATAACATTACTTAAAGGGAGATGAGGGTGTATTATTACACAGCTAAAGGTGTTTTATTACCTGTTGTGACTGTTGTGAATCTTCAGGAAAAAATACTATAAAAACATAATGGAAGAAAACTTGAGCTAAAGCTTCTGTCACTGAGCCAGTCATTTTTGCTGAATATTTAATATGTTTATCATTACTGAGTTCTGGAAGAGCACTTCATTAATTTATATTATCCTGTGTTTTGGCTTGTTGGGGACTTGTTTAGGAAAGGACAGTTTTCCTTGAAGGTCAGTGATCAACAATCCTTCTCCCACCCTGAGGTGATCAACATTCAAGCATTCTCAACACAGGTAAGGTAACAAAGCTTGGAAACAACCCCAAATTTTGTACTATTTGAAGCCCTGGTTCCTTGCAGGGATAAAAAAGGAGCTGGGCAGAACTTGAGCAGGGGTTCAGATCAGGCAAATTGGACTCACCTCTCCCTTAGGGGAGGCAGCCAAGAGTCACATGAAAGAAAGGGACTTGGGGAATTGACTGAAGAAGTTGGCCTGTGTCATTTTGCTTGTGTAGGGAGTTGCCACCATGCAATCATAGAGCAATTATCAGTGAGGGCTGGGGAATCCCTGCAGTTCCAATTATCCTTTGGATCTGCTGATGCTCTAGTTTAGCCTCTTGCTGCAGGGCAATTGAGCCTTGATTGATCCCAATGGCAGGAATGCTTTGACACTCAAGTTCAATGCTCTGTTCTAGAATAGTTGGGAATTAAATCAGCATGAGCTATTTAAAGTGTGTCTCTTAAACTGCTCACCACTTCTGGGCACGGTGATGGTACTGCCAAGTGTACATGTCTCTTATATTATTGTTATTGAAAGTCAAAATATCCTGGAGGGGCCTCACCCCAGAGGTGGGACAGGCATCTTAACGGGGTCCAGGTTGCCAGTGAGGCTTTGCAGCTTCCACTGAGTGGAAAGCTCGATCAGAAGTTGTGGCTACTTGGCATATTCTTACAAAGAGAGACCTTAAAGTGCCAAAGAGAATATGGTACCCTTAAGGCCCATTTACATCCTCAGAGGGGCATCAAATGACTTGATAGAACTCTTCTAATGCTGACTCCTTCCTGCCTACAAGCCTGGCTCGGCCTCCATCCTCACCATGAGTATTTTATATTCCATATTAGTAATTCCCATAACTTCTGAAAATTAGAAGTGTTCTAGTTTGTCCTTTAGAATAAGACAAACTGTGGGTTTTGATCCTGCCGTGTGTCTATTGATTCTGGCTGGTGCTGAAATCTTTGCTCAGCCTAATCTATTGTTTACCTCAGTAGGACGTTCACCTAAGTAAGAGCTGCAGTCGCTGCCCCAGAATACATAAGTGAGGTTTAATGATAGGAATTTTGCCTGTCAATCCCTAATAACCCTGGGAAGTCATGCACAGGTGAGGTGGCAGCAGTTGGCTCTCTGATGAATGTTCCCAGGGCTTTGACTTTGTCTCTGCAGGATCACCTCCTTCCCGAGGCAGTACATTACCTATGGCAAATTATGTTTATTGGGATCAATAGAGACTGCAGATTGAAACTTTCTTGATGACAAAGAACTGGAGAACTAATTTAAACCAGCAGAAATTTGACCTCTAGTTGATTTTTGGTATAGATTGAGTAAGGCTGTAGGAATAAATACTGATGCTGAGGACACCCAGTTTTGCTGTCAGCTCAAAAGGCTAATGAAGATCAGCTAGAGTCAGATGCTTTCTATATAAATGTCCTAAGTCTTTTCCTTTCCTAAGCTTGCTGTGGCATGAGAATCTTCTTTTAATGTGACTAATTCAATCTAAACACTAAATATTACTAGATCTGCAGAGTGATTCTCTGCTGCTGGGGGAAAAGGTGTGCAGAGTGATTCTCTGCTGCTAAGAAATAGGAGCTTTCCAGGGATGAAGTGAGCTGATTTCCTTATCCCCAAACTTTTAATTCCAGCCTTTGATCGTGATCCAATCTCCAAGGTTTAGCAAACACCTCAGAGCTGCTTTTGTGTTTCAGGCCCCATATGTGTTCAGGAACGAGCCCCTCCTTGTCAGCAGAGGGGAAACTGGGACAATAACAGACCTGGTGCTTGGCGTGGGGGACAGTGACAATCCTCAGGACATTGTGCTGATGGTTTTGGAGCCTCCACGCCACGGGAGGCTGCTCAGACCCCCTGGGGACTCTGCCACCTTCCACCTGGGTGACCTGGTGGGCAGGCGCCTGCGCTATGCCCATGATGGCTCCGACACCAGGGAGGACGCGGTTCTGCTGCAAGTGAGCGACGGGTACCACTTCCAGAACATCCTGCTCCACATTAGGATTGCTCCCAAGGTATGTGCTCTGACATAAACCCTGGCAGGTGAATTGAAAGTCTAGAGAAGTACCACTCTGTCCCTGAGGTGTCACTAATGCTGAGTTACTGACAGGCTGCAGTTGGAGGCAGGAGAAAGTAGTGGATTCATTGAGTTTTGGAGGTCACCTGAATTTCTGGTTTGCAACAGCTCAAATTGTGCAGCTTGGGCGATTCAAAGTCTGTAGTTGTTTGATAAAAAGTAATAAACTGTAATAAAACAGAAGGAATAAAAGCTGAGAATTTCTTTATCCCCTATTAACGTGAAAGAGTAACGAAAAAGAGAGCTGTCATTAGAACTGTCAGTAGAGAAGGCCACAGTTTGCAGTCTTTTATGTAGAGATCTGAGAATTACACTGTCTTCGAGTTCCACCCCTTGGAAAGGAGTTAGGAGGAGATGACATTACCCCTCTTTTGTCCTCTCTGCTGTGTTATGTATCTTTCACAGCAACTTGGGCATGAAAATTTTAAGGGAGCTTTTTGAGCACACTCTGTGTCTGTGGAGTTTAGTACAAGGAGACACTGATCCCATTGGGACCCTGCAGGTCCTAAAACGATGGTAGTAATTAATGATAATTAGTGCCATGACCCACACAGCAGTCAGGGAATGAAAAAGGGGTTGGTTTCAAGGCTGGTGCTGTTATTAGACTCCTGGAATCAGAGGAGCCCTTCCTGTCGCTTCTTCACCTCTGTTGATTAAGCATGTTCTTGTAAATGCCAGTGAGGGTGAATTGCTGAGAGTAGTTTATTATCCTATTTTGCGCTCTCTTGTCTCTCCTTATTGTTCCACGTTTCCCTGTGCAGCACTTGGCTACAGAGAAGAATGGAGGTGGTGACAGAGGTGAGAGCAGATCAGTTTTTAGGGCTTTTTCCAGTCCCTTTGGCAGCTAATGTCTGCTTTTCCCATCCAGACCCTTCGCTGAAACTATTGCAGTCTGAACAGGGACAGGGATGCCTTTCTTAGAGACTGGGGGAACACAGGAAAAAAAAAAATAGAGGAGGTGTTTATTTTAGAGCTGCCCCAGGCCTTCCGAGGAGATCCAGCTAAGGGATGTCTCCAAGGTATTTGCGAGGCAGCTGACCTTGCCCTACCTCGGAGCAGGTAGCTGAAGCATGGGCCAGGGAGTGTGTGAGCCTGAAAACACTTTTCCTGTGCTGTGAAGTCACTCATGTTAAATATATTTTTAAAATAGATTACCAAGCAAAAAGAGCTGTCTCATGAGTGTGTTCTTATTAACAAGCAGGTTTGCAGCATCAAAGCCATGTGGGAATGGTATTACAAGGTGCTGGATGGGTTTGATGTGGCCTGTGAAGGAACATTTAGTCATTTAGTGACCTAAAAGCTGGAGGTTTCAACGTTTATAGAAAACCCACAGTGTAAGTGGAGTACAAATTGTGTGTACACAGCAGACATGTCAAAAAGGAGATGGGAAATCATCCTTTAATGTGATTCTTTTACACAAACATCTTTTTAGCTCTCTCCCCTGTCTTTGTGGCAAATACAGAAGATCACAGTAATGAGTCATTTATCAGTTTTGGGGCTGATAACGTGAAGTAGTAAATGAGGAGGAAGGTGATCCATTAGATGGAGCAGTCAGGGTTTTGACTGATCATGCAGTTCACCACAGCCTGTTTCAAGGTGAATGTGCAGAAATCAAGAAGAGAAGTGTCCCGTTTGCAGCAACTGGGGTTACAAGAAAGACCCATGGCTTGGAAGAGGATGGGAGTTCCAGTGGCCTGTCCAACAAAGCAATTCAGAGCCAAAAAGGGCTGATATAATACTTGACTGTCAGAGCAATGTTATTGAAATAAATGGAAATGGTAGTGAAGCTGTTACTGCAATTCAGTCCCAACATCCACATTTCAGGAAACTTAAATTAATAATGGATAAATATTCATTTGGGAAAAAAAACCCCACTGGAGTAGTTTGAAAGTTAGGAAAGCCACCAAGTAGCAACAGGCTTTGGTGGATGCTCAGAGAGAACGAGGATGGTGGTAAAAGACAAAATTATGGATGGAGACTTGGATCAGGAATGTTTAGGGCCAGCAGCAGGAAATTAGAGGACAAGGCCGGTTCTGCAGGCTTGGAATTGTATCCAAGGGATATAGGTGAAGGATGCACAACCATTTCTTCAAGTAGACAACCAGGGTGGAATGCATAAGAAACTCCAGAATACTCTCCTTGATCCTTTTCCTTTGAAAATCTGTTTGCATCAGCACAGCATTGCTGACATTCCAGTAAGCCTTTTCCTGCTGTCCCCCTGCCTGCAGAGTGACAGAAGCCCTCAGCTGGTGACAAATTCCCTGGTCTGGGTGCCCCAGGGAGGCATGCTCCAGATCTCCAAGACAATCCTGCACGCCAAGCTGCCCGGTGCCCAGGACTCTGAGATCACCTACAGCATCACCAAGGACCAGCCCAGACATGGTAAATCCCTTTGGAGTTCTGTTGGCAAAGAGCTGCTCTAGGGTGTTACTTTTCACCCCACTTCCATGGTGTTTTGTGCACCATGCCAGGGAATATTTCCTTATGCTACACTGGGTAAGTGTTGCTAACCTCATCTTTTTCCACCTCTAATGGGCATGCAGAGTAGCTTTTGCCCTTTCTGGTTGTCCAATGCCATGTGCTTCTCCAGTGGTAGTGAAATCCTGGTGTATTTACAGCCCTGAGAGAGCAGAATCTTACTGCCAAAAGATAATATTCCACAATGAACATCTAGTTTGAGGAGCACAGAGTAATATCTACCTCTAGAAACTGCTGAGCAAAATTTTACCTTGAAGAATTCCCTAAATTCCATGACGTTTGATTTAGTTTGTTCCGATGGAAGGGGTTGCTGACTGAAACAGGAATTCGTGATGTTTGCATCTGCAGATAATTCTTGTCCCCAGATTCCTTTTGAGAGGTTCTGAGCTCAACTCTCAGAGCAGTGACTTTCATCAGCAACCCTGTGCTTGGAGAGTATTCTCTGGGCACAGGCAAAGGAGGAGTGTGGAATGTTCCGGGATTTGTGGCTGAGCTATAAATGGAGAAAAACTGGGTGAAAAAGAGAAGGTGTCACATGTGGAGGGAAAGGAAATAGGGAGAGAAAAGAAAAATGTTCTTTTCCTACTCAGCATCACTATTTTCTTCACAAAACCCATGTCTTTAAATAACATTTTAATCTTTAATTTTGCACTTCTAAGAAATGATACCACACTTAATTTGCTGAGCCGGAGAAAATTAGAGGATCCCTCTAGCAACATCCATGCTTTTTTTTTTCCCCCCTTTTGCTGTGAGGGCAGGCTGGTTTCCATAACAGCCGCCAGCACCTGACAGAAACAGAGATTATGTGAGTTTTGCCGTTTAGAAGAGAAGTAATTAATTTGTATTCTCCCTGTAGTTTTCTGCAGATGAAGGTCTGTCTTCTCATTTTTAATAAGCATTTACATGAAAACAGGAATTTTTCCCTGAGGAGCTTGTCTCTTGCTGCCTAACCCTAACTAAAATTTATAATCCTGTGTTTGTATCATCATAATTATCTCTGCTGTGATTAATTGCAGTAACGTAAACAGGTTTGTAGCTTCAGGTGAGGAATAAGCAGCAGAAATCAATGATCTTCAAAATTTTATCTACAATACTGTTTTGCAGAAAGGGAGGGAAAAAATAAGAGAGAGAAATGTGGAAAATGGGTCCTGAGTCCAGGCTTATCTGCCTGACTTAGTCTGTGACTAATGGGAAAGATATTCATACCTGTAGAACATATATAATTTGATTTTTAGGGGAACTCCCATGAGCAAAACCATAAGATTTGGAATGTAATTAGGGTACTGATAGAGGAATATTAGCACAAAGTTTGATGATCAAATGGAAGTGTGATATTTCATCTCGCTGAATTACTTTTTTTGTTGCTCCAACTTTTCAAAGGTGGTTTAGGGAAATGAAATGGCCTATCTTATGGTGGATATTTTGCATAACAGAATGATTAATTATCAATCAGCAGAACTATCAGTATGTTTAATGGAATTAATTAACAAGATTTCCCGATGGGGAATCATGGGGATGTCACGAGGTCCACTGACGGTTTTTGGGAGCTTTGCTGCTATTTCTGGCACTTAACACTGGATGGAAAAAAAGCCACGACTGAGTGGGCCCTTGCCTTGAGTTCTCCTTAGTTGGTGCAAAGGCATCTCCTCCTCCTTGTGTTCTCACAAGTTCCTCTTTGCTTTTCCCAGGGGAAGTGGTGCTCCTTGTCCCAATGCCGGCAGATGGCCCGGCGGACTCGTGGCAGCTTTTACCTGATGGAAGAGCAGCCTCACCCACAACCTCCTTCACCCAGCAGGACATCAACGACGGCATTGTGTGGTACAGGCACTCCGGAGCTGAAGTGGAGAGCGACTCCTTCCAGTTCCAGGTACACCCTCTCATAAAACCTGTAATTTTTACACCAAGTCAAAAGTGTTCTGAGTGCCTTTTTAAAAATGGTGTTTCGCAAGCCCCAAAGCCACACAACCCTCCTGCTTCCTGGAGTTCCTAAGATAATAATTTAATTTTGCCTTTAGAGTCCTTTGTCTTGCAAACAGACAAAAAGGTAGAAAAACTCCCCAGCAGCTGGGAAACTGAAATAAATCCCCACTCCCCACAGGTTTAAGAGCCATAAAATTCCTAAGACAGGTCCTTGCTGTTTGCTGGGGAGGTTTCACAGCTTCCCATAACTAAGGCTACATGAACACTTGCATGCAGTGTTTGTTACATCTGGTTTACAAGGCATAAGCAATTACTGTAGCACCAGAGAGGCAATTAAGGTAATTTCTAAAGTAATTAACGTAAGTGATAATGAGGAATTTGTGAGCGTCAGTGTTGAACAAGCTAATCTTTGGCTTAATTGCTGCATTCCTCTTATAGACCATGCATTTTGCATGAGTGGAATGTTTGGGTTTAGTATCTCAGAGCAGCAGCAATAATTGTACAGAGAACTAAGAAAGGGAGCTTGGAATACCTGGACACATCAGGAGACCATGGCACACCTGTCCAAGCCTTGAACCATGGCTTGGGGCCTCTCAGAAAGGGCCAACACTTTGTTTTCACCAGTGTTAGGACAGAGCAGGTGCAGCAAATGGCTAAAATAACATCATTCCTTTAATCAGAACTTGCATTTTAATGCATTTTCTAGAAATTAAGCTTCATGAAGTCCACTCTTGCTCACAAAGTGCTCTGTGGAATTCCAGAGCAGACTGCCACCCCTACTAAAAGATAAAGCCATCACTGATTATGTCAAATAAGGGAGCTGTATTTCTTTGGGTGTTTACTTCACCTCAGGATTGCTGAGAACATTTGCAGGCTTATCTCTAGGGAACAGTTCTGGTCCTCTGAATTTTTACCAATTTAACATAATTTGCTTTATATCTACTACAGACTTGCAATTGGGAGTTAGATACCCTTCACTTAATTTTTGGTGGTATAGGGATGCGTGGAAAATATTTATGGATCTGCAAAACACAAGTGCAGCCCATCTTGGAAGCTGTTGGGATCACAGTGAGCTGCTGCCAAGGCAGTGGCATTATTAAAAACCAGTGATTTTCACCTTGTCAGCACAACTGATGGTCGTTTTGAGCATGGGAGGAAGGTTTAAAAACCCATTATTTTTTCTATTCCTGGGATGAAAAGTTCTACTAAACTGCACAGGCAGTTGGAGCAAAATTCAGCAAATCTATGGCAGGGGCTGAAGGAAGCAGGAATGGAAAGGGGTGTCTTTGCCTTCCCAGACCAGCAGGAGAGGAGAGGGAAAGTGTGAAACTTTCTAGAAATGCTGTGGTGTTCTCTGTCATGTATCCATTCACGTGATCTTTCTTTCCCAGGTGTCCAGCTCTGCCAGTCCACAAACCAGCTTGGAAAGCCATGTGTTCAATGTTGCTGTTCTGCCCCAGACACCCAAAGCACCTCAGCTTTCCCTTGGCTCCTCTTTGCATATGGCTGTAAGTGATACACCAGACAAATAGCTGGAGTAGGAATGGGAGAAAAAGACAGCTTAGGAGAGCAAATGGCGTGGAGGGTGCAGAAAATACCCATGAAAAGTTGAAAAACTCAGTATTAAAAATGGTGAATGTATAGACTGGAAAGGACAGGGGGAGAGAGAAGCAAAACCAACATTTTATGGAATTCTTACCCTTTCCTGAGAAGCTGGTGGGAAGGGCAAGAGAAACCCATTAAAAAAATCCAGAAAAACTGTGTGTTAGGCAGATAGTAGTGAATGGGTTTTGCAAATAATTGTAAAACTTGATCCAAACTGTAGCCCACCCACCTTAGAAAGTTTCCATCCATCATTCTGACATCAGGAACACAGACTGTAATGCATGTGGAAAACATTCAGACGCTGAATTACCTTTTCTTGCAGCATCAGCTCTGGGAATGACCATTTGGATGAGAGTGGTCTCTCCAAGGCAGTTCCTTCCCTGGCTGTGCTGGTTGAAAAGATGATCTTGAAGTTTTAAGTTGGTTTTGTGGGCTCTCAGACTTCGGTGCAAGCCTTCTCTGTGTGTAAAATGCAGCTTTCCTTTCTATTTCTGTTCTGCATGCCAGGCATGGGACCAGGAAAACCCAAAGGAAGCAGTGGGAGAGGGATTAGTGAAAAGTCCGTGGCACAACAGCCTTGTCAAGGTTTAAAATAGTGGTGACCTTTCCTGAGTGATAATGAAATGTGGCCAGACTGCTACTTGGAGCCATGTATCTTCCTGCTCCTGACGTTTTGTTGTTGTCATTATTGACAAAATTGATGGGAGAGCTGTCTGGCAGAGCCACGCGGCGCTGGGTTTTATAGCTAATTACACCCCACAAAATTCAATAGGGCCATAAAACACATTTTACCTCCCCCCCGTGAGTCCCACCTTTGGGAGAGACAAATAGGCCTTGAAGGCAACTAGGAAGAAACATAACCCTAAATCTTTCTGTCATAAGATTGCCCTTCCTTGCTTCAATGTGATTGAGTTCTGTTCACTTGTCTTCAGACTCCCTCAGAATTAGACTTCTAAAGCTGAAAGAAAGCACAATACTTTGTCTTCCCATCCCTCTAGTCTTGGACCTTGACTTGTGATGCTGAGAAAGGTCAAAGGAAGTTTGGTGACTCTTTGGTGGTTAAACTGGACATAACATCTGTATTGTTTTTTCTTCAATCAAGTTACCTGTTTCCCCCTAATTTGTAACTTTTCATGTTCCGAAGCAGATTAATTAAGTGCCCATATCCTTGATTTAGCTCATTCTCTCCCTATTTTGCTCAAGATTATGAAATGAGCTGGATGCTTTTCATACCCAGCTGAGCTGTTTAATTTGGTGTCTTCTCAGAGCTGTTAATTCTGCAGGATTAAGGTTCATGAACATGTGGAAATTAACTGCTTTTAGGCACTTAAGTCTCTTCGTGCAGTACTGTAATTCCTGTAACACTCTGCCTGCCTTTGGCTCATGATAATCCTGTTATGGAAGGATCAGAGCTATTTTAGATAGGTTTAAAACAAAAGGGAAAGCTTTGGTTCCTCTATATTCTGATGGAAAGGGCTGAGTCATTTTTAGGATTTCTTTTAAAAGAAAATCCAGTCCAGCCACATCGGACTATCACACCAGAAAACTACTTAGGCAATGAATTATATCCCCGTGCAGGGAATTTTTGATCAAACTAGATTTTCCTTTCTCTCTTTTTAGTTGCTGTAGGTCAAAAGAGGAACCTGACCACCTGTGAGCGTGGAGGTTGTGCATTTGCAGGGGGCAGGGGGTCAGGTTTAGGTTTAAGAACTGGGCCTTTACATTCAAAAATTGTCTTATATTTAACTAGGGCAAGGCAAATTCTCTTTCAATGCATTTTTGGGTGAACCTTCCCATGTCTCTGGCCTTGATGCTCATGGTCTAATGTGTTTATTGAGGTGCTGGAGGACCGTGTGACAGTGATTGAGCCCCATCACCTGTCCTTTGTAGACCCGGAGATTCCCAGTGACAAAATCCTGTACAACGTGACTGTCCCTCTCCTTCCTGGGCAAGGCAAGTGAACCTGTTCAGAACGTGGCAGCTTCCTGCTGCATTAATTGCCACGTTTTCTGAGCACATCTCCTTTTTGCCTTGGAGTATCATTCCGTGGAGGCACCTGTTAATCCATTTGACCTTCTTAGCTTTCCAACATCTTGTTCCTTAACCCTATTTCCTTGGCTTCTTTGGGAGTGTGCTCCAGAGCTCAGATACTTTTTACCGTTGTTTGAATAATCCTGAATCTTGTATCCTGCTGCTTCCCACCTCTTCAGTGAGAGGTCTTTGTAGAAATGACTAAGTGATAAATCTGTGTTTAATTTCTCACGTTCCTAGAGCCCATCCTTGGTGCAGTTGTAACCGTATGACTTGTTCTGGAACTGGTACAGAGAAGTACCTGGGAAAAGCAAAAGAAGCTGTGGAATCAGATGGCTTAATTAATGCCTCCTGTTAATACTGGTGTCTCTGCCTCTGTAGGTATCGTGGAGCATAGAGACAGGCCTCTCTCCCCAGTCAGGTACTTCACCCAGGCAGACATAAACCACGGCAGGATTGCTTATCGGCCGCCGACCGCAGCTCCTCACCTCAGAGAGATCATGGCCTTCTCCTTCGCAGGTGAGCATCCCAGTGCTCCTTGTAGGGCCTTGGCAGGCTGGGACAGGACTGCTGGTGTTCTTCCTTGGTGAGGAAAGACTCCTGTCCAGGTAAATGTCAGCATTTGCTTTCTCCAAAAGTCTCCAAATCCACATCACTCTGTGCTTGTGTTTGTCCCGTCAGGTCTCCCAGAGTCCGGTGTCTTCCGATTCACAGGTATGTGAACCATTTGCTCTTTCCTGGCCAAAGCATATTTTATCCTTCTTTTGCCCTTCCTGTAGCCTGTTACTCCTTGGCCTTTTTCTGCTGCAAGCACACCTGTGGGAATTTCTGGAAGGAATGCTCAGTAGGAATTTCTGGAAATGCACATGCCTGGGGAATATTAATTCGTCTGAGTCCCAGGGGTGTTTTACAGAAGCTGAGCTGCAGCTTCTTAGAGACATCTTTTTCCATTGACTGCCTGGGATCAGTCCTAAAAGCCTGATTCATTCCTGTTTTCCCCCCCAGTGTGAACACGGAGTTTTATGCTGTTGATTTTTTTAATACAGCATGGAGGCACGTCTGCAATTAAATTGCCACACATAAACTGCTCACTCATTTAACAAATCCTTCCCTTTCCATGTGCTTTCTAGCTTCACCAGCGAGGAGAAGTCCGTGTTCTGACTTAGGGGGACAGGATGTGCATACAGAGAGTTTTAGGAGTTACCTTTGCTGAAGTTGAGTTAGGGGCAAAGATAAATGCACTTGGCAGGTGTGAAGTGTGCGTGTATGCCCACAGACAAAGGTGTGGCCTGGGAAGGTGGGAGAGAAGCCAGCGATGTGGGATGGTGTTTTTTGTAGAGATAGGTGAATTTCCCAGGTGAAGAGTCGCTGAAAACCCATTCCTGCTCTCAGGCGTGGTTTCTATCTGTGCCTAGTGTCTGGTGGAGAGCACACGACCGCAGAGATGGTGTTTGTCATCCACCTGCTCTCCACGGAGCAGCAGCCGCCGGTCTTCCAGATCGCAGCCCCATTCCTGGAGGTCAGCCAGGGGGGCAGAGCCACCATCGGTGAGTGGGGGGCATGGGGCAGCGTGTGGAGCTCGGTTCACTGCCAGGAGGTCCAGGTTCACTTGCACAGGGGTCACCTGTGAGCCACACTAGGAGTGAGTTCCCTGATACTGCCTGAGCATCATCAGGGGACAAATCATATCCCTGAAACCAGCAGGTCTTGAACTGGGGCAGCTCCAGAATTATTTTACTTTTAATGTACTGACTGAATTGCAGGTTTTTTTCTTCCATTCACAAGAGCACATTACAAAGCATAAGGGATATTTACAGTGCAGTGTCTGAGGATGCTGAAGCCATGCTCTCTTTCCCTGGTACAGGGATCCAGTTGGCTGTGAGCGACACGGACACAGCTCCTGAGGGTCTTTTCTTTGAGCTGGTGAAACCTCCCCATCATGGCATTGTGCTCAAGTACAGCGCAGATGTGCAGGAGCTCATGAGAGCAGGTGAGTGTTGACCAGGAGGAGACAGATGCCCCTGGCAGATATGGATACATCTGTAGGGAAGCCTTATCTAGCTATGAGCTCACAAAGCAGCTGGGAGGAAAGGAGGATTGGTGCCCTCCTTGGGAATCGTGAGGAGACACTGTGTCTGTGGAACTGGGAAGGTCACAGTTTTTCCTTTGCCCTGCCAGCTCCTTACTAAGTGTCCTCATAACTCGCAGTCCTGCAAGGATGGGATTAAATGCCAGTTTAGTACTTGATTAAGCCTTAGGCCATTTGAATTGGGTTCCTGCTCTGAACAGAGTCCTTCTGACTTGTGCGTTTCCCCCCTGGGAAGGTGACACCTTCACCTACGAGGACGTCACTCGGAATGCTCTGCAGTACGTGCACGATGGGTCAGCAGCAGCAGAGGACAGCATGGAAATCTCTGTCACCGACGGCGTCACCACAGTCACCACGGTGCTGAGGGTGGAAGTGTCCCAGCTGGACACCCACGGCCCACAGCTGGCCCCGGGCTGCCTGTTGGCCATCACCGTGGCCAGTAAAAGCTCCGTGACTCTCTCCCGACTGCACCTCGCTTACACAGTGAGTTTTCACCTGTTTCTCTAAGCCCAAGGAATGCTGCCAGCCTCCCTCTCCTTATCCCCCACACACCTCTCTGCTATCAGTGTGGCTTCTGGGGAGAGAGCTCGAGTTTTGACTGCTGCCAAAAAGGGGATAACTGACTCTTTCATCCCACAGGGATTTAAGGTTATCCCCATTTGACTGTAACAGAGGTGAATTGCCATGCTAAACATGAGAACCTAGTTAATCCCAGATTTTTCTATCAAACAGACTTGCTAATAAAGCACATGGATTTGCTAAGTGTTAATCCCTTGAAAATTTCAGCCCCCTCACCCACCTTTCAAAATTGTCTGGGTTTTTTTCTGGACAGATTTGAAGGGGGAAGGATTGAACAACCCCAAGATGCTGCACTGATTGGTAGCTTGAGTTGGTCCCAGGGGTTGTGTGCTGTGGAAGAGTTACCTTGCTGGTGACATTCCCAAGAAAGCTGCATTACTCCTAACAGATGATTTAGCAATCTCCTGAGGGAGGAGAATTCGCAGTACAGGTGTGAGGCTGAAGAGAGCTGAGCTGAGAGAGGCTGGCTGTCAGAGAGATAATTGGGAATTTTTTTCCTAGGGATCAGTCTGGATACAAGTCTGGAGTCTGTCCTGTCCTCCTCTTAAGGAGGAAGGCTGACAAGAGAGCTGCTCAGGTTTAATCTGAATAAGAGGACAGATAGGGAAAAGAGGATTTCATTCCTGACCCACATGCTGAAGATATGGTGCTTTCTGCTTTGGGTCTTATTTTTCAACCAACCAACAAAAACTCTTCTAAGAAAGATGACATCTGAGTTGTGATACCATAGAGGTGGTTGTACTTAGTGTGGTTGAAAAGAGACAAAATCAGCTTTCAGTTTAGTGTGAAGTAATTTGAAAATGAAAATACCAGGTTTATGCCTGAGAGACCGTGTTAATGTGATACAAGGACACAGAGAAAACCTCTCTGTGCTAAGAGAAAATGAAAATATATTTTGTGGTAGATTTTGAAAACATCAACCCACTTCACCCTCTTCTCTTCAGTAGAGCTTCACTTAATATTCATCTGTGGGTCTGACCCAGCTAGCCAGATACAATTCCCTATAAAACACTTATTCCTCCTTCTATTTTTAGTGGAGCAAAGCAATGGCTAGTTTTGTCCAGTTTTGATTTGTTTTGTTTCTTCGTGTTTAGGACAACAATTCTCCTGACTCTGAAATAAGAATCCAGTTGATATCTCTGCCTGCATATGGAACCCTCTTAAGGAAGTCGGGTTCCCAGGATGAAGAGCTTTCCAAGGTTTATAATTTCACCATGGAAGACATCAACAGCCAGAGGATCAGGTAGCAAAGAGCTCTATTCTCCTTCAAGCCATGCCAGTTAAAAGCTCTGTGGGCTTTTCCCTGGGGATGTCTGGGCTAGGTTATGTTAGTGCTTCAAAGATACTTCTTCCTTTCTTGGCTCTTGTATCCTCTGGGATTATGGATAAGAGCATTGCCTGTGTTTCTGCATGTCTGAAATGGCAGTAGTTGGTATAGCTTCAAATTATGGGGATTTTTTCTGTGATGCCATGGTGACACTTGAGGTATGCTACACCTAAACCTGTGATTTAAAAGAATTCAGGCAATGAATGTGAAGGAGGGTTGGGAACCGAGACACTACCTCTCTTCCAAGAGGATTGCACTCACCTCTAACTGCAGGGATGGGATGTGTTTGCTTGGGGGTCAGTGGGACTTCCTGACTCCGTGTCCTGATTCCACAGCTACTCCACCACGTTTGAGACCAGCAATCAGCCCGTTACAGACATCTTCCATTTCTCTGTTCTGGATGCTGACAACAACCGGCTGGACAGGCAGATGTTCACCATAACCATCACATCTGCCCAGACACTGCCATCACTCATCGCCTTTGCTGACCATATCACTGTAAGTGGCTAGGATACTAGGAACAGCAACAGGAATGGCTTAGATGGGAGCTGAACAGTTTTCTTGGACCCAGGGGAAATCACTGAAAAAAACAGGGTGTTGCTCATGCCATGCTGCGAGTGCAAAGGGTTAACAAATCACTTGGAGGCCAGAGGAGGCTGGCAGTCCATCTGCATCCCTGAATCTCTTCTGTTTATATCTGTTCTAGTCAGGAGCTGGTTGTCCCTAGGGTGTCTGCTTGATATCAGTAGAACAAGTCAGACTCATCCCTATTCAATATTTCATCCCTAATTTCGTCAGCTTGTGTGTAACAGATGAACAGAAGACAGGTCTGAAGAAACCTGGCCCTTTGGACTGACACACAGCATTTCACACTCCTTATCAAAGCCTTTGGAAGTCTCTCCCTCCTTTCCAGCTTTGCATTCCCCCTCCTTTTCCTTCAAAAGACTCTCCTCAACAAGAAATGCAGGTCTTGCCTTCCAAGAGGTCAGCATGACTCTGCCAGTTCTCTTCCTGCCCTGATAAAGAATTTACAGGCTCCTCTTGGAGGTCAGGCAGGCTTTGTTCTTCCCATCCCACCTCACCTCCCAGCTGAATTCCTGCTTAACAGACCTAGGGGAGCATGGCACGGCACTCCAGAGCCAAGGCAAGCCTCTTCCATGGAGGCAACCTTGTCCAGTAAGGATTTGTGTCGTCTGCTCTTGTTTTCCAGGTGGATGAGGGGGGCAGGGTCTCACTGCTGGCTCATCACCACTTCACTGCTGATTATGACAGTGCTGCCAGGGAGGACCTGAGGGTCATGGTTGCCACCCTGCCTGTGTATGGCTACATTGAAAACACCAGGACAGGTAAAGTGCTTGGCTCTCTCTGCTTCCCCCTGGCTGGTTTGTGCTCCTAATAGGATCACATCTGTCATATCCCGTGCAGGGATGTGCTGCATCTAAACCTGCAGCTTTCCCAATGCCCACTCTAACACAACAGATGGTTGCTTCCCTGAAAGGTCACAAGATGTGGGGAGCCATGTTGTAGGAAGGACATCCATCCTTCTGCAGCTTTCACCATGTGCCATTCTTCTCATCCTGCTGGGTTTATGTTTAGTTAATCAGCCACTTGAACATCCTCTCACTGATGATGTTCTGGTTTGCAGGTGAAAGTTTTGGCCCACACAGTGAGTCTGCTGAGACCAGAGACGCATCCTTTTCCCTTCAAGATGTTCTGGAGAACAGCATTTACTACTTCCAGAGTGTCCATGAAAGCATTGAGCCCACGAGTGATGTTTTCAGCTTTTATGTGAGCGATGGCTTCAGCCAGTCAGAGGTGCAGAGCATCAACGTCACAATCCAGGTACGCCCGTGGTCGCTGGCTGCCAGAGCCCTCTCCGTTCACACAAACACTTCTCAAGTGCAAGCTTTGCTCATTCATTTTCAATATGTGGGAAGGGGAATAAAGGGAGTTTCCTTCCCCTGGTACAGGCAGGTAATTTGCCTGTGATGCCCAAGGACAGTTGTGCATTGCAGCCTCTTTCCCAAAGCTTACTGCTCTCCCAAAGCTGTCTCCTCCCTCTTGGAAGCAGCCATGATGCTGGGTAGATCTGGGGAGACTGGTGATGTCAGCACCAGTGCTGTCACTTGGGGACTTGTATTTCATTCAAGTGTGTCTTTTCCCTGTGTTCATTTTCCCTTTTTTTGGCTGTGTGCCTTTGTGCAGCGGCAGAATGATGAGCCCCCAAAGATGGTGCTGGAGCCTGTCCGAGTACAGGAGGGCTCAGGTGTGGTTGTTACCAACACCTCCCTCAACCTGCAGGACTTGGACACCCAGAACAGTGAGCTGGTCATCGTGGTGAGCAAAAGTCCTGAGCATGGTACGTGCTGACAGGCTGGGAGGGTGAGGGACAGGGAGCCTTTTGCGTCAGTGTCTGTGTGTCTTCACTGATGTGAGAGAGGAGCCTGGCATGTTGGATAGAGCACATTTGGACCAGCAGCCACAGGACTGTGCTTCAGAATCCGGTTGGAGAGTTGTCCCTTGCTCCTTGTGGGAGGGAGAAAGGGGGACTGCATGCATTTCTCTGGGAAGTTCCCTGTTGTGTTCCCCCACTCCCCGTTGGCAGGTGGCCTCTCCCTGCAGTGCTAAAGCCAGGCAGGCTGTCAGGTGAAGGCTCGTGTCCCCAGCAGGCTCTTCCCCCAGCTACGTTCATCCATCTGTTGTTTGCCAGGTCACCTCCGCAGAAGGCAGAGCGCAGCAGAGCCCCCGGAGCATGGAGAGGTGCTGTCCAGGGGCTCATCCTTCACCTACCAGGATATTTTGGATGAGCTGATCGTTTACACTCAGAGCGGTGCAGCGGCACAAACAGATGAGTTTGGCTTCTCCATCACGGATGGGCTCTACACGCAGGCAGGCAGGCTGGAATTCTCCATGGAGCTGCCCAGGAGGCAGCCACCCACACTAGCTGTCAACAGGGACCTGCAGCTCCCAGCTGGTATGGGGAGAGGGATGGGAGTGGCATTCCTTGGTGCTGCTGGATGGTCCAGTGTAAACCAGTGGCTTTGCCGGGCTGGCTGAAGCTGAGTGTGGACTTGCTTTCTCTGGTGCAGGCTCTGCAGCTCCTCTCACAGCTCAGCACCTGAAAGCAGCAGCTGCTCATTCGGGGGACACAGCGATGAGATTTGTCCTGAGGAGGGACCCCAGCAGGGGCCATCTGCAGCTGACCAAAACTGATAGTCCAGTGCAGATCTCTGCCAAAGGACCCCTCAAAAGTTTCACCCAGGCTGATATAAACAAAGGTGAGTGCTGGATTTTAGGTAATCACGGGAAGCATATGTGGCTGGTTTAGGTAGTCCTGTGAGGAGCAGGGAGGTGATCCTTATGAGTCCCTGCCAATTTGAGATATTCCATGATTCTATGATCTTTATGAGAGGGGGAGGATGACCTGAAGTCGGGAAGGGTGAAGGAAAGAAGAGCAGGTTGTTACATTAGAGCAGAACCATGTATCATTAGACATATGTAAAAAAATCTCTCTCAGCAGGAGAAAAAGAATAAAGAAAGTAGAGAAACCCAAATCCAGAAGCTCTGTCAAACCCTAAGTCCCTCCACGGATGGTGCCAGCCTGCTTCCAAACTAAGAATTAAAAGATGCAGCCTGTAATAAATCATTTCTTTTCTCCTGTCCCTCTCCCAGGGCACGTGGTGTACAGCCACAAGAAAGGGGATCCTGGCGGAAATTTCCCCTTCACCTTTGATGTGATCGATGCAGATGGCAACAAACTGACAGACCAGGTGTTTTATATCCATGTAATAGGTAAAAAGTAGTGCTGAACTTTTGTTTCCTGTGCTGCAGAGCTCAGGCCTTCACAGATTCCCACCCCACATGTATTGCAAGCGAAAATGCAGTTCTTGAGATGTGGTTTTAATGCGCTGTCAATTCAAAGGCTGTTGAAGTGAAAGGGCATGGGGAGATTTTGCACATGTAAGGATTAGTTTTTTGACTTCTGACAAACTCACTGAAAAGGTAGAAAAATTCCCCTTAATGTCTTCATGCTATTTAGATTGTCTTTAAGACATTATGATGTTACCACCCCTGAGTAATGGCAAGACCCAAAGTTCCTGTTTTGGAATTACCAAAATGGTTGTGCGTGTGTGTGTGTGTGTGTGTGTTGTCTTTTGCTTGAGCACAAGTACCCGAGGGAAGGAGTGTGACTGTCTCCTAACTCAGCTTTGTGTTTAACCCTTCCAGAGGACAGATTCCCCCCCTCCATCATTGCTAACAAAGGGCTGGTGTTGGATGAGAACTCAGCCAAGACGATCACAACCCTCCAGCTCTCGGCCACTGACCAGGACAGTGAGGCCTCGCATCTCCAGTACAAGGTCATCCGGCAGCCACAGCTGGGACACCTGGAGCATGTGGCCTCCCCAGGTGAGCAGGCAGGTGTTGGGCCCTTGGAGCAGCAAAACACTGGAAGCTTTTGAGCCCTAAAAATTCCCTGCAGGAAATGTGCTCAGAGGCAGCAGCACAGAGTTCTGTTTCCCATTAGAAATCAAATAGCCATTAGCCCAGAGAATTGGAGAATAAGGTGAGTGGAGGCAGAGCAGTCCAATAATCACAGCTGAGGTTTTATTCAGCCTCAGGACAAGTTTATGGCCCTCTTGCTGTTTCTGCATGACAGGAAAACCTTTGGCCTTTGTTGTGAGCAGCACAGTGCCCAAAGGATCCATCCCTTAATGTCCCTGGAAACAGCCCATCTTGGTGAATAGACAACTTGCTTTCTGTCCCCCTCTTGGCCAGTAGATCCCTTGATCCTTGAAAACCAGCCTCTTTCCCTAATTGTGCTTTGGAGAGAGAAAGGGAGCTATCCACCAAGTTTAAAAGGAAGCTACATTGGGGTGTGATGGATGTGCTGGATAATAAATTCTGGTTGTTCGGGGTGGGTGGGGGGGTGGTCAATCCTGTGGAACTCAGAAAATAATTACCTGCACACATGATCTGAATTTTAGAGCTGCCTTCCATGCCTGCTCACAGTGTGANTTATTTTTACACACCCCCCACAAACATAAAAGCCCCAAAAAAAAAACAAGACACCAAAACCCCAATATGTTTGTGTTTGGGGGGGGGGGGGGGGGGGTGGTCAATCCTGTGGAACTCAGAAAATAATTACCTGCACACATGATCTGAATTTTAGAGCTGCCTTCCATGCCTGCTCACAGTGTGAGTGTGTTGCCCCTCTGATGAATTAATCTAAATCTATGCTGTCATATAATATGCTCTTCTGATTTTATTATACTCATCTAAGATTATATTTCTTCTTAGCATTAGATCTCTCATTAACATGAGATTAAAGTGGAAATATCTGTGGTGTGTTTTCAAGATGCAGACAGTCCCTGTACAGCTCAGTTTTAGTGTGTGGTTTGCCTCATCTTCTCACCAAAATCATGTTGAAAGGGCAGGAATAATGAATGATTTATAATCAGCAAATCCCCTGCTGAGAGTAAATTAAAAACTTGCAATATTTTTGTCTTAATTGCAAACTAAACAGTGAATCTTCTAAGTTGGAGACTTGAGTTAAGGATTGTATTCCTCCTGTTATTTAAAAGGTGATGATGATCTGATTTCTGTGGTTTTTCATGTCTGTGAGGGACTAAGGAAGATTCAGGGTCACAGACTGGGAAGGACTTGTTCTCATGATTTAAATGACGTAAACCTCAGGAGAGAGAGTACTGAAGTGTTCAAAAGAAACCCCAAACCTTTACAGCTAATGAGCTCTGAGGAAATCTTAGCTGATCATTCCATTTGGCTCATTTATTTAAATCAGATCCTGGTGTCTTTTGTAGTGTGGCCAATACTTGTCAGTAGCCATTTAATGTGATATATTGGTGGCAAACTTTTTGTCAGGGTGTTTGTTAATAACAGCAATAAAACTGTTGAACACAGCAACAAGACTTAAAAAGCTCAAGTGTTTTTTAAAATGCTTGTCAGGTACCTTTCTGTGGCTGTGTCACTTCTAATGACCTGTAAAGATGTCACTATAAATCAGTGCTGAAAAAGGAACTTAGTCTGTTCTAAATGGAGGGGTACAAGAAGGGGGCAGAGAGAGCAGACACTTGGAAGGCATTTTGGAAAACTGCTGTGAGGCCAGGAGACCTTTAAGTCATCCTCAGTGATGGCATGGTTGGCTTAGTCCTGCCCAGCAGTGCCAATCCAAATGTTACATTGACCATTTTTCTCCCAGCTCCTCTCCCACTCTGCCCCATAAGGCCAACTCCCAACAGGGTGAGGTCAGAAGAATCCTGGACTTCTTTTTGCAGCAGGAGTTTTTAGGAGGCTCTGTGCCAGCTAAATGCCCACCTCAGTTGAGGTTCATGGGACAGCTTGACTTGGAAAAGAACCAGACAAAACTGAGTCCTTATGGCTAGATATGTCCCTCTTCCTGTAGTTTTTTCCCCTGCCTTGCTCTTTCTGTTGCACATTTTCCCTCTATTGTTAATTTTCTAGGGACAAGAATTAGTTCCTTCAGCCAGGCAGACTTGGCCTCTGGCAGCATCCAGTACATCCACACCAGTGACATGGAAAAGCACATGGATGCCTTCACCTTTTCTGTGTCTGATGGCACAAATGAGGTGAGTCCCAGCGTGGCTTTTGCCTGAGTTGGAATGTGCCGTGGGCAGGGGTGGCTGCTATTCCTCTCCTGCTGTGAGAGTTCCCACCTTCCACAGGGCAGGGAGTGAGCCGTGTGCAGGGAGCAGGGAGCCACCTGTGATGTGGCCTCATGGGACTGGTCCACCAAGATGTGAGTGTCTGGTTTTCAGCTGCCTGCCAGTTGCTTCTGGAGCTCAGCTTTGATCCAGTGCACTGATGATGTGGTGATGACAGTCAGACCCTTGGGAAATGCCTCTTTCCTGCTTTCTGAAAGAGAAGAATCATAGCTGCACATAGAGGGAGAGGGGCAAAAGAGAACGAGAGAGGGAGAGAAAATGGATGTCCATAAATATCACAGAAAGAGGGAGAATTAATTAGTGAGGAGGGATAGAAAAGGTAACATTCACACGATCTGGGCTTAGAAGCTCAGATTTACACACTAGACAAGGCTGAAATGAAGTGACCCGAGCTGGGGATCCCTGTGCTCTTGCAATGAAGTTGTACTCTTGGAAGGCTGAATTCATCAAGAGAGGCTTTGCCTCCTGTTCCAGGTGAGCCAGACATTTGACATCACCATAAACCCCGTGGATGACTCCTTACCCATAGTGCAAAACTTTGGAATGACAGTTCAGGAAGGGGTGAGGAAAACCATCACTGAGTTTGAGCTGAAAGCAACAGATGCTGACACAGAGGTAAGGCAGGACTCCCCCTTGCCTCCTCCCTCTTCTCTTCTGCTGCACATCTGGGCTGTCAGGAAAATGGGCTTGTGTTTAAAGACTTATGACCTTGATACTGAGTTTATGCTCAGCACAGATGAAAATGACATTTCCTCTTCTTCCTGGGTCTGGCCAGGGGCTGAGCTGTCTAATACTGGCTCTACCTCACTGATGCTTCCCTGCACAAGACATGTCCTGCCTGTTATTGCCCTGAGCCAAAATCCTGCCCCAAAGGTTCTTGCTGCTTCTGCCCTGGCAGCAGTGGCAAGGTGCACATTGCCCAGAATGGCTGCAGGACTGGGGGCTGCTCTTGTGTTCACAGAGCTGTCACAGGGGTGGGAGCTGCCTCAGACCAGCTGAACCAGTAGTTTGGTGTGATGTGCCTTGCTTTGTAGGACAGGGATGAAGACAGGGCAGGGCTCAGGGGGAATCATTTCAGTGTGTGGTGCTGTGTTATCCCTGGTTGGAAACACCAGCACAGGGAAGTTGCCTGGGCAGAGTCCCTGCCCAGGCCTCTTGAGCTGGAAGGATGCGCCTGTCCTGGTGCTGAGGTCACATGGCCAGCTTTGCCCCTCCGTGTCCCGGGTGCAGGTGGAGTCCATCACGTTCCGGGTGGTGCAGCCGCCCCGGCACGGGCTGCTCGAGCGCAGTGGTGGCGGGCAGCGCGCCCGGCAGGCCGCCACCTTCACCATGGCTGACATCTACCAGGGCCGTGTCAGCTACAGCCACGACGGCAGCCGCGCGCCCCGCGACCGCTTCACCTTCACCGTGTCCGACGGCTCCAACCCCTTCTTCGTGGTGCACGACGGCGGGAAGAAGGTCAGGGAGGAGAAGGAGTGGGAGGGAGACCTTGTGAGCTCCAAGGGAGCTGCCTCAGACCATGGGGGGCACTGCTGTGGTTGCACTGAAGACAAGGCCTGAGAGTTCTCAGTGATGCCATTATTTGCTCCTTCCCTTCCCTGCCCTCTGTGTGTGCAAACTCACCCCAGAAGAGCTGAAGGGAGCCAAGCTGCTAATGTGGAGCATGAGGCTCTGACTCCAAAGTAGTATCTGTCTCTCTAAACTTTTTGTTAGGTCGTCACAGCAGCACCACAGCGCTTCCAGCTGGACATTCTCCCTGTGGATGACGGGACACCCAGGGTCGTCACCAACCTGGGCTTGCAGTGGCTGGAGTACACGGATGGCAAGGTAAGCACCTTGTTGTTTCTTAGGCTGTTCCAGGAGAAGGAGCTTCACAGGAAAACATCCTGATCCTCCAGCATTTTTTGGTTTTGTGATAGAGAATACCACCCCAGGGTGTATTTTTAGCTTTGCTGATGGTGGAGACATCTTCATGATGTGCTGCAGCAGCCGTGACAGGGATATATGGCTTTCCAAGGATATGGTGTAGGAATTTCTTGCTGTGATATTTGTTTTTTGCTGATATTTTGATTTTGCTGAAGCCCAAACAAAACCCCAGGAAACTCTCTCTCTTGGCTTGTTTTTGAGGACCCAGCATTAACTGCAAAGAAACACTTTAATTCTTCCCAGGAAAAAATGAGTGAAAGACACTATAGTAAGAAATTGTATTAAGAAGTGGCCATCTCAGCTCAAATTTCTGACTTCAGGAAAAGCACCCCTGCAGCCTCAAGCAGTTCAATTCTCTTTCTTTCTTTCTCCTGCTGTTAAAAGCATTTTGTTTTTGAAGAGAAAGCAAAACATGGTGGAACTGAGTCATTTGAAAGAGGCTCTGGTGCAGTCTCACCAGGGCAGTGTGAACTGTCCTGAGCAAGTCCTTCAACTAAGGCTGTTTACAAACATTTTTTTGCAAAGCAGGGCCTCACCTGAGTGTAAGCATAGCTCATGGAGTAGAGATTTCTATGTGAAACTAAAAGATTTCTCCTAGCTTTTACCCCAGCTAGATACAGAGCTGGACAGCTGTTTTGGAATTTGCTTTTTTTTGAGCCACATTTGTTTTTTTAATTAAACAAAGCAGATGTGAGGCAAAATTTGAATCCTTCCTGTGTTGTCAAACACCTTGTAGGGTGTCTGTCTGTTCACCGCTGCTCTGTGCTTTCACATTCCTAGATTTTCCCTCATGGAGAACTGTTTTGACAGAGGGATGTTTGGGCTTTTTATGAGAACAGTCAGACTTGCACTGTTGCATCTTCAGTTTTACTCCCTTGGTTTGGCTTTAATCCAGGCCACCAATCTCATCACTAAGAAGGAACTACTGACGACAGATCCTGACACAGATGACAAACAGCTGATCTACGAGATAACAACTGGTCCCAGAAATGGTCATGTGGAGAACAAGCTGAAACCAGGGACAGCTGTGACCACCTTTACACAGGGTATGGAGCTGGCCTGTATCCTGCTGCTTTTTTCCTTCACCTGCTTCAGTTTGTTGAGATAAGGAAAAAATAGGTGGGCAGGGAGAAGACAAGGGGCAGATCTCCAGTGTGTGTCAAAAATAAGCATTGAACTTGGCTGCCAGTTGCAGAAATCCTGAAATCTCTTATAGATGCCTGTGCCCTGTAGCACATCCAGGTTCTCCAGACTTGTTAGAGCTGGAGGTGTGACTTTGGACAGTAAAGAGGAGTTGTAGATGTTGCATGTGCACCCAGTCATGCCAAGGTTTGGTAGATGTGCAGCCAACAGTGCAGAAGCAGCAATGTGGGGAAAGTTCACTCTTGCAGGGCTGGGGGAAGGGGAGTGAGGGGGTCACTGCTTCCTGTGCCACTGTGATCCCCGATCCTGCAGCCATGCAGATCCGTGTCTCCTCACTGCTCGTCTGTAAAACTGCTGTTGGATTTCTGTGTGGGCTCATGGATGTCCTCTTCTGGCAGAGGATGTGAGCCAGGGCCTCATTCGGTACGTGATGCACGAGGAGAGGGTTCAGGAGACCACGGACAGCTTTCAGTTCCTAGTGAAGGACAGCAAACCCAACGTGGTCAGCGGCAATGTCTTCCACATCCAGTGGTCCCTCCTCAGCTTTACACACACCAGGTAAGTGGCACTGGGGTCACAGCACTTGGCTGGAAGGTGGGCTCTTATCTGAGTTCCCTACAGCAGGGGAATGAAATTCTGTCAGTGAGGAGAGGGGCCTGCCAGGTTAAACCGTGGAGCAGCTGCCCTATGCCCAAGTCCCTGGTGATTATTGTCCCTCGGATTTTCCACGGAGACCACACTCTCCGTGAGTCTGTGGTGCTCAGCGTCACATAAACACACAGGGTGTGCTCCCCAGCCTGTCATTTGTGTCTGCTTGATCCCTTTCCAGCTACAAGGTCAGGGAGAGCGCTGGCTCCGTGAGCGTCGCCGTGAGGCGGGTCGGGAACCTCAACCAGTACAGCATTGTCCTGTGCCGCACCGAGCAGGGAACAGCCACTGCTGGGTCTGGATCACAGCCCGGAGAGCAGGACTACATGGAGTACGCGGGGCAGGTGGGTGGGGGCACTGGGAAAGGGATGGCCTGACCACACCTGCCACCAAGCCTGCATGAAAGAACGGATGAAAAATAAAAAAACACCAAGGAGGGTGTATTTTATGTCTAAAATGATGTGGGTTATTTGCTGTTAGAAGAGAGAGCGACCTGGGCTAGAGTGAGACAGGAAGGACAGGAAGCTCCAGACCCCAGCCCAAGGACAGCAGCCCCCTTGCTGCCTTCCAGGTGCAGTTCGAGGAGCGGGAGCACACCAAGGCCTGCACCATTGCCATCAACGATGACGAGGTGTTCGAGGGCTCGGAGAGCTTTTCCGTGGAGCTCAGCATGCCGGCCTATGCCCTGCTGGGGAATGTCACCCGGGCCACTGTCACTGTCATGGACCCCGAGGACGAGCCCACGCTGCAGTTCGACAGGAGCACGTTCCATGTCAGCGAGAGCGCCGGGTTTCTCCAGGCTCCAGTGGAAAGGAAAGGTGGGTCAAGCCAGGTGGAAAGTCTTCCTGAGCCCCACAGGAGGGACACGTGCAAAGTGGGGAACCCACACAGCAGAGAAGGAGCCCTTGGGGTTGGCCTGCTTATGGTTTTAGGATGTTCTCTCATGTTTTGGAAGAGGTTCTGTGGCACAACTGCAATGACAAGCAACACACAGGGCAGTGTTGTTTATTTTTTTTTAATCTTTCCTATCTCTGCTATAAAAGCTTCTTGGGTTTGGGTTTGTTTCAACTCCCAGCGTGAGCAGGAGCAAACCTTTATATTTATTTGCTGCTTCTCTGTGATCTAGACAATGTTTTATGTGGACCCTATCACTGGACTGTGTGTTCTTTAGTAGGCAAGTGCCACCAGTTTCCTGAGTGTGGATTAGGAACATGCCTGGAAGTCAGGTCTAAGCCAGCTGCTGTGCAAGTTTAGGAGCAGAGATAGTGTTCTTTTTCATTCCTCACCCTTTTTTGTGAACGCTGCTTTATTATTTAAGTGAACAACGTCTCCACCAAAGAGATTAAAAGTATTTCCATAGAATTATGTGGATTTTCTTTTGCTTCTTAGGGGATGCCAGCAGCACTGTGTCTGCCATCTGCTACACCATCCCCAAATCAGCCAAGGGAAGCAGCCTTTACATGCTGGAATCCGGCTCCGACTTCAAGTCCCGGGGGCTGGCGGACGAGAACCGCCTCGTTTTCGGGCCGGGTGTCACCGTGGTGACCTGTGACATCACTCTGATCGATGACAGTGAGTACGAAGAGGAAGAGGAGTTTGAGGTGGTGCTGGCCGACGCCTCGGACAACGCCCGCATCGGCAGCCGCGCTTCTGCCAACGTGGTCATCGCTGGTCCCAACGACGCCTCCACAGTGTTCCTGGGGAATGCCACCTTTACCGTCAGCGAGGCTGCAGGTGAAGAGCAGGGGGTTGTGTTGGGGTGCTCACCGTGGAAGCTTTCCACCAGGAAGAGGTGTCAGAAGGAGTGACTCAGGGCACAGCGGAACTGTCAAAGATGGGCAGAGGGGTTCTGCAGTTCCCTGTGTCCTGAGGGGAAGGCCAGGGGCAGGAGCAGTGGTGAAGGGTGTGAAGGGAAAGGAGTGGGTTTGTGGTACGTGGCTGCTTTCTCATCTTGTTCTCTCTCGTGTGCAACTGGTGGTGCAGGAAACATCGAGATTCCAGTGCTCCGGCAGGGCCCTGATCTCTCCACGCCCACGTCAGTGTGGTGTGCCACTCGGACATCAGACCCTCCGTCTGCCAGCCCAGGAGTTGATTATGTCCCCAGCTCCAGGAAAATAGAGTTCAGACCAGGCAAGACCGAAGAGGTGAGGAGCCAGCTGGACTCCTGCTGAGTCTGCTCCGTCTGGTGACACTTGTGTTTCTGTGCATATCTGCCATTTGTTATGAAAATCCTCTCAGGGCCACTTGGGAACTGTTAAGGAGTCTGCTAGGCACAGATTCCCATCCCATCAGCACTCCAGCCAGAGGAGATTTGGTCAGGCCACCTCTCCTAGGATAAAGAAGGCTGCCTGTTCTCTGAAATGATGTGCTGGATTTGTCTGAAACACTCTTTCCATTGATTAATGGATTCAGAAAACATAATGACATAATGGCTGTACATTAGACTCCCAAATGTGAGTGCCAGTAAGGATGAAATCTTTGCACCTCTAACAGCAGAACTTCTGCTTTCCTCCCAGTTCTGCCCCCTGACAATCCTGGATGATGCTCAGTACCCGGTGATAGAAGGGCTGGAGACATTTGTTGTTTATCTCAGCTCCCCCCACGGAGCTGAGCTGGCAAAGCCTTTCCAAGCCATTGTGGCCATTAATGACATATTCCAAGATGGTAAGTTATGCCTGGCAGCTGTGTCCAGTCCATCCCAGCCTCTTGGCTCCCTGTGGAGCCTCAGCACTGCTTTCTCTGTTTCTGCCCCCCTGCAGTGCCCAGCATGCAGTTCACCAAGGACATCTACACAGCCAAGGAGAAGGAGGGGACCCTGCACATCCCCATCTTCCGCACCGGGGACCTGAGCTACGAGTCCTCTGTCAGGTGCTACACCCGGAGCCAGACAGCTCAGGTCACGGAGGACTTCACGGAGAGGAGGGATGAAGAGGAGTCTCGCATCACTTTCCTGAAAGGGGAGAAGGTGAGCTGGACCGGCCTTGTGGGGGAGCAAAGAACCATTGCTGGGAGAGGTTCTGATCTCCTCTTTGGCTTTGCACTGTCAGAGGGAGCTGACAAAGGCTGTCCAAACTGACTCCAGAGGTGACACAAATCCTTGTCCCGGCACTATGACCTGACTCTGAAGGGGTTGTGTGTTTCATGGTTAAACTGGGTAAATCATGAAATGCAAATCTTGTGTGTCAGGAGAACTCGGGATTACTGTAGCAGAGAGCTGTGCGTTTGTGGAAGGAGATGCTTTTGCTGCTATGTCTCATCATGTAACAGCATGGTTTGTCCACACAGAAGCAGCAGCCCTAAAACCAGAAGGGTTTTTTCCAGGATGGACAATACTTGGATGTGAAACCCTGGATGGGGAAGTACAGCCTGGCCTTTACATGGCTTTATCAGATTTATCAGTGTTTGCTGGTTTTCCATCTTCCCTTGGCTTTAGGTGAAGAACTGCAGCGTTTACATCAGTGATGACTCTGCCTTTGAACCAGAAGAGCAGTTCCAAGTCTATCTTGGTAGCCCACTTGGAAACCACTGGAGCGGAGCTAGGATTGGGAAGATGGACATGGCGACCATAACTGTCACCAATGATGAGGATGGTAAGTGAGGATGCTCAGCAAGGATGTCGCTGTGGTTCCAAGGGGGTCAGCACAGTCCCATCTGGTCAGCACACGTGGATGCTTTCGGGGCCACGGTCGCAGCCCTGTGTGCAGGTCACTGGTGTGCACCGGGCTGGGCTGAAGGGAAGGGCTGAATAACAGTGCCTGAACCCGCTATCTCTCCTGTTTCCCATTACCCTGCAGTTCCACAGGGAGTTGCTGTGCTTCCCCTGGGAGATGTTCCCTTCCCTCCACAGCATCACAGCCTGGGGAGATCTGTGGGGGAGAAGAGGGATGCCAGGTCCCTCTGGTGTGACTGCCAGCAGGGGCTGGAGCACTGGCACGTGGCAAGGATTTGAGGGTGTGTGGGAGGCAGGGATGGGAGATTAAATTTGCCATCCTCTGTAGCACGATACACTCACTGGACTTTGCCCTAATTCACACCCAAACCTTTTTTGCCTCCTGCTCTGAGGAGCCCCTTGCTCTGAAGGTGGGTAGATGAGTCCAAAAGGATCTGAGTGCCCTTCACCTGGAATCAGTCAGCTCTGCAAACCTGGGACTTTTTCTCCCTTTAGCCCCCACCATCGAGTTTGAAGAGGCTGCGTACCAGGTGCGGGAGCCGCCGGGCCCGGAGGGAGTGGCTGTGCTGAACATCCAGGTGGTCCGGAGGGGGGACCAGAACAGGACCTCCAAGGTGCGCTGCAGCACCCGCGACGGCTCGGCACAGGCCGGCGTGGATTACTATCCCAAGAGTCGGATGCTGAAGTTCAGCCCAGGTAAAGGGGCCTTGCAGGGAGAGTTAGAGGTGGGGGCGTGACCAGGGACATTTTGTGTGTGTCAGCACATCTGGGAGATTTGGGAAAAGCCACTTTTTGCATGAGGTTGCAACAGTCTTTGTGGGAAGAAACACGTGTCCAGGTCTTCTATGTGTTACAAGACTTCTCCCCTTTCCTGGCATTAGTGTCCTTTCCCTCATCCCCTTCTGGCTGCTGTAATTTTGTTATGCAAAAAAACTGACACATTAAACAAAGGGTGATCAGACCAGTGTAAGAAGCACTGGCACCTGGCAGAGCAAAGTCTTCCTCGGGGGATCTTGCTGGACCAAGAAGCCCTCACTAAACAGCTCTGAGAGAGAGCAGGGAGGGGAACGTGCTTTGCATCCTAGATTTTTCCTCCAGACAGCTAATACAAGACAGTCATTATTAATCCTCAGACGGCATCTGCTAGTAAATCTATCACCAGATCGATTGGATCAGTTGTCATAGCTGGAGTGTTATGTTTAGAGTAGGCTCCTGTGGGTAAATTATTAGCAGCAATGAGTGGAAATAAAATTTATAATGTGTATTTTATCATAATGTCTCCATGGTCACAGCCTAGAGCAGCTGCACAGGGTTTTTAAAAGAACTCCCAAGCAGTCTCTGATGATGAATCGAGTTCTCTCTGTTTTTCTTGCACTCCCACAGGTGTGACCCACATCACGTTTAAGGTGGAGATCATGTCCAACGAAGACCGGGAATGGCATGAGTCCTTTTCCCTGGTGCTCGGCCCCGATGATCCAGTGGAAGCAGTTCTTGGAGACACCAGCACCGCCACAGTGACTATTTTGGATCAGGAGGCAGCAGGGAGCCTGATTCTTCCAGCACCTCCCGTGGTGAGTGGATGTGATTTAGTGCCCTTCAAGTACCACTGGAAACCGCAGCGGGATTTCTGAAATAAAATGTAGAGCTGCACTGATGGGGTGGGAGGGAAGGATGACTTTTTCCACCCTTGCCCTCATCCCCAGCTGAGTGCTGCGCTCTGGCATCCACACAGGTTGTCACCTTGGCTGACTACGACCGCGTGGAAGAAGTGACCAAGGGCGGTGCTAAGAAATCCCCGTCCCCAGGGTATCCCCTCATCTGTGTCACTCCCTGTGACCCTCACTTCCCCAAGTACGCCGTCATGAAGGAGCGCTGCGGCGAGGCTGGCATCAACCAGTCTTCCATACAGTTCAGCTGGGAAGTCGCAGCCCCCACGGATGGGAACGGAGCCCGGTCTCCGTTCGAGACCATCACTGACAACACCCCCTTCACCAGCGTCAACCACAAGGTGTGTGGGATGGCACTGGCACGGCAGGGCTGCAGGGGCACAGAGATTCCAGCCTAAAATCTCCTTGGATTTGGGGCTTGGTATGAGGCACGGAGGCTTCTTTGGGGATTTCTTTCAGAAGACTTAGCGCTGTTCTTCCCTGAGCCTGCTGGAAGCACCACTTGTTTCCCCCTCCTTGTTCCCTCAGGTGCTGGACAGCATCTACTTCAGCCGGCGGTTCCACGTGCGCTGCGTGGCCAAGGCTGTGGACAAGGCTGGCCACGTGGGGACCCCCCTGAGGAGCAACGTGGTGACCATAGGCACAGACAGCGCCATTTGTCACACTCCTGTGGTCGCAGGGACAGCCCGAGGGTTCCAGGCACAGTCGTTCATTGCCACGCTCAAGTACCTGGATGTCAAGCACAAGGAGCATCCCAACAGGTAGGAGCCTGGAAAAGTAGCAGCCCTTCACCCGTGCTCCTGGGGTGACAGAGGACAAGGTGTGTGTGAAACCACGTTCCTCCTGCAGCGTGGGGTGCTCAGGTTAGTGCTCCCACTCTCTCCCTCGCACCCTGCTCTGCTAGGGGGTGCCCTTCCCCTCAGGAATTGGGAGTTGGTGGGACAGCTTAAGGAGCAGATGTATAGTTGGGGAAATCCAGCTGAAACTAAATACTGGGGTCACCTGCCTGGGCTGTGCTGCAGTGGGGATCCTGTGCCTGCCAGGGCTGCTCTCTTCTGCTGTTTCATGTGCAGTTTGTTCCAGGATCCACATCTCGGTGCAGATCCCCCACCAGGATGGGATGCTGCCCCTCATCTCCACGCTGCCACTGCACAATCTGCACTTCCTTCTCTCCGAGTCCATCTACAGGCACCAGCACGTCTGCTCCAACCTGGTCACCACCAGAGACCTCAGAGGCATCTCAGGTAACCTTCAATGCCAGCCTTTGCTTCCTGAACTTGCAAAAAATGTGGAGAGGGTGGCTTTGTCTTCCTCTGGGCTCCCTTGGCATGATGTAAATAACAATGAATCTTCCTGCACTAACAGTAGTGACCAGAGTTGGAAGATTACCAGAGTAATCCACATGGTTAGAGAGGGATCCATAGGGCTGGATCACTGTGTCTGGGTCACTAGGGCCTCCCATGAGGCAACAAGAACCAGCAAAATCAATTCACTCCTGAAGGAAGTGTCAGAGCTGAAAAGAACAGACAGATTGTGTCTCTGACACTCCAGGTAATGAGATCCATGCTTGATCCATGGTGGGCGGCAGGTTGTACTTCATTCTGATAATTCCATACTCAACATGTTCCTCATTTCTTAGAGACTAACTTCAACTTTGAATTAATAAGTCCATAAGGTTGATTTTTAGGATTCTTATGCCATTCCTATGCCATTATCCCCTGTGAAGACCTGTGTACATCCAGTTTGACCTCCAGGGTAACGAAGGGAGAGAAGCTCCCCTGATTCAAGAGGGAAAACGAGACCTCTGTACTTGGCCTCGGGCTCTTTAAAATCCACGGGATCAGTGTCCTGATGTCTCTCACTCCAGAGGCAGGGTTCCTGGATGAAGTGACCCCTGGCAGCTTCGTGCTGGGCCCGGGCTATGACCGCCCCTTCCAGCTGGACCCCACGGTGAGGGAGCCCAAGAGCATCCAGCTGTACCAGCACCTCAACCTCAAGAGCTGCATCTGGACCTTCGATGCTTATTACGACATGACTGAGCTAATTGATGTCTGTGGAGGCTCTGTCACTGCGGACTTCCAGGTGAGAGGCCCATCCAGAGCTCTCCCATGTATCCCAGATCTCTCAGGTCTTAGCTCTGTGTTGCACTGAGGTGTTGCTGCTCTGCTCCATACAAGTGGAGCATGGCTTTTCCCCCCTTTCACCTGGAAAAGAACAGGGCTGTGTGCGCTTATTTATTCTCCTGGGAGTAAAATAGGTTCTATTCTCTTAATCCTCAGAGCACAAGGAAAATTACTATTTTTTTAATTTAAGGTCGTACTGGAAATACAAAACATTCTCAGCTGGGTTCTTTTCTTTTACAATTTTAACCATGTTCTCAGCCAATAGAAATAAGCAAAGGACAGAGCAGAGGCAGATCAGTCTCTGCTGCACAACAGAGAGAGGTCGTGGGATATTTTAACTCATTTCTCAATTAACAGGCTGGCAGACCAAAAGCCTTGTTCTACAAATCAGTGGCTTTCACTATTCAAAGGGTCACACTGCCCTCTCATGGCTGCATTATCCATGTGCATCCAACTCCATCTCCCTGAGGTTCTTGGATTAAATTCCCAGTTGCATTGCTATGGCCAGCATCATCTCTTTTAATTCCTGCCAGCCTGGAATACTTCATTAACTTTCCTTTTATAGCTCCAATTGTTTTCACAAATCCAGAGGAGCTACTTGGCCTGAACAACTGCCCAGTGGAGCATGCGGAGCTTGGCACCAGCCAGGCTGGAATGTCTCCCTGAACTCTCCGGGGCTTGCAGAGTACTGCTGCACTCTGCAGATAATAAATGGAGAGCTGTGGGAGGCCTGAGTGAGCAGAATTGCTGATTTTTAATTCACAGCTTTGGAAACGGGGGGGTTTTGAGGTGAATTATTTTGAGGTGAAATTGTGCTCCAGCGAGCCATAGCGCTGCCCCTGAATTAGAACACAGGTTTGTCTGAGGTACCTACAAGCAACGGTAAAGACTGTTCAGACAGTCACCCCTGAGTTCGTTTGGAAGGTGCATAACCCCTTTTTTGGTGTTTTGTGGCCAGGTACGGGACTCTGCTCAGTCCTTCCTGACAGTCCATGTCCCTCTCTACGTGTCCTACATCTATGTGACGGCGCCGAGGGGCTGGGCTTCCCTGGAGCACCACACGGAGATGGAGTTCTCCTTTTTCTACGACACTGTTCTCTGGAGGACAGGTGAGCCTGAGGCACTCCAAGGGGAGAATTGGTTCCCTCATGTTTTTCCTTAGTTCCTGCACTGCCTCCAGAGTCCTGAGGGAGGAGGGAACTCAGAATATTTCCTTCCTTTATGCTTGTGGGGGGCTTAGGCAGCCAATGGATAACGGAGGAATCGCTGGAGGATGATCCCAATTAAGCCATGCCTTTTGGATATGTCCCAAATGCTTCTGGGGCTGGCAGAGCCCACCCAAGGAGCAAGTGTGCTGTGTGGGCTCCCCAGTGGCTGTGTCCTTGCAGGGATCCAGACGGACAGCGTGCTCTCGGCCCGCCTGCAGATCATCAGGATCTACATCCGTGAGGACGGCCGGCTGGTCATCGAGTTCAAGACACAGGCCAAGTTCAGAGGTGAGGGCAGTGATCCTGACAGGGACACACATCAGTGTCAAACACAGCTCTGACAACACAGGCAGCAGAACAAGTCCCTCCTCCCACCAGGAGCCCCTCTGTGCTGAGGCACACAGCGTGGGGGCTCTCTGTTCTCTGCCACCTCCTTGTCCTCCCCGCAGGGCTTTTTGTCATGGAGCACCACAGCCTGCCAGATGTCAGGTCCTCTTTAATGACTCCAGAGCACCTGGGAGGGATTGAATTTGACCTGCAGCTGCTGTGGAGCGCTCAGACTTTTGACTCTCCCTACCAGCTCTGGAGAGCAACCAGCTCCTACAACAGGTGAGGACTGGGACTTCAGTCCCCTTCAGCAGCTTCCCACAGCACCGTGTTCTCCCTAGTGCCTTCCAGCAGCCACAGCAATAGTGTGGAATGCTCAGGAGCCAGCCTTGGTCAAAGCTGGAGCATGTGGGGAGTCACTGTCAGGGCTGGAAACACTGCTCTGCTGAGGGAAAAATCAGCTCAGCTCCTTGCAAAGGCATTTTTCCAGCAATGAAGCCCTGGATAGATGGATCCCAGAGGTTACAGTGTATTTCAGAGGGTCACATTTGTCCCTCGAGGACTGCTGGATGGACATTGCTGGGGCAAAGGAGAGGTGCTCCTCTGGGTGAACAGCTTGGAGCCCTGTTTGGTGACTGCAGAGACTCCTGTCTGTTCCCAGGAAGGACTACTCCGGAGAGTACACCATCTTCCTGATCCCCTGCACGGTGCAGCCCACACAGCCGTGGGCAGAGCCTGGAGACAAGCCCCTGCCCTGCACGGCTCACGCTCCTGAACGGTAAGGAGGCCTCATCCCCATGGCATCAGGACAGTGCCAGCCCCTTTGGGGTGTTTGTGGGGTCCCAGCAGGTGTGTGGTACACCACAGCAGCAAAGGGAACGGAAAAGGGCAGGGCTGGAACCTCCTCTTTGGCTCAGGAGCTTCCCTGCAACCAAGAGCATCCACCTGCTCAGGGCAGTGGAAGATTGCTGGGCTTGGGGTGCACATGTCCAAGCCTCACCTCTCCTGTGTTTTTTTCCTTGTCCCAATTCCAGATTTTTGATCCCGATTGCCTTCCAGCAGACAAACCGCCCAGTTCCAGTCGTTTACTCCCTAAACACGGAGTTCCAGCTCTGTAACAATGAGAAGGTGTTTCTAATGGACCCCACCAAATCCGAAATGTCTCTGGCAGAAATGGATTACAAAGGGGCTTTTTCCAAGGGTAGGATTTACCTTTCCTGTTCTGCTTGCGTCCAGTGTTTCTGCCTTCACAGCTTCCATTTCCTGGAGAGAAAAGGGTAAAACCCAGATGTGGCTTTGCCTCTTCTACCACAACAAATGACATTTTGAGCATGTCATAGTCCTGTAAAACAACAGTGTGCTTTGCACGTTTTGTCATCTTCAAACACCAAACCCTTCCCAAACAATCCAAACCTTTCTAAACCCAGAGCCACATGGGGTCCAGCACATTTGTCTCAAACAGTGTTTCCCTGGCTAGGGAATTTCACCTGCCCATCTTTCTCCTGACACCCCCAGGGCAAGTCCTGTACGGGCGCGTGCTCTGGCACCCGGAACAAAACCTCAACGCTGCCTACAAGCTGCAGCTGGAAAAGGTCTACCTGTGCACAGGCAGGGATGGCTACGTGCCCTTCTTCGACCCCACGGGCACCGTCTACAACGAGGGGCCCCAGTATGGCTGCATCCAACCCAACAAGTACCTGAAGCACCGATTCCTCCTCCTGGTGAGTCCTCTGCTCCTGCTTCCTCTTTGGGATTTTCTCTGGCAACAAGCAGATGGTGACTGCAAAGGGATGAGGACAGAAATGTGGTGGATTTTTTTGCAGTGCTGGTACAAACCACAAAGACTAGATCAGTTTTTCCCCAGTCTTTGTCCATGAGCGTTTCCTAACCCATGGCCACATGTAGGTGTGGAGACTGGGCGTGTGGATTAGATTCCTTACACACATGTTATGTAGTGCCCTGGCTTCCAGCCTCCCTTTGGAAAGCAGACAGCATCCTTCATAACACCTCTCTGATTTCCAGGACCGGAACCAGCCAGAAGTCACAGATAAGTATTTCCATGACGTGCCTTTTGATGCTCACTTCGCTTCCGAACTGTCCGAGTTCCATTCGGTGAGCAGCATGCCCGGAGTCGATGGATTTACTCTCAAGGTGGATGCTCTCTATAAGGTATGTATTGAGTGCTTTTGGTGGCCCAAAACTAACTTCTCTGCCTAGGATCTCCCAAGCACTTCGTGAATTGTAGGTTCTGGGCCTTCAGAAGCCAACTCTTGACACAGAAAATGAAGATTAGGATATTATTGTGATCATTTTAAAAATTACTTTTTTACCCCCAAAGCACTCAGAAAATAGCTCCTTAAAAACACTCTTCATATTCCTGAATGAATTGCAGTTGGCAAAGGCTGAACACTTCACTTGGTGATCAGTGTTTTTGCAGGTGCTTAGAAAAATCCACTGAGCTGCTTTGTCAGAAACAGGACACAAACCACACACAAAGCTCTTAATAGAATAACTTGATCTGAAAGCCATCATTAACATTCCCTCTGTCCACGTCCTCCCTTTGGGATAGGTGGAAGCTGGACACCAGTGGTACCTCCAAGTGATCTACGTGATCGGCCCGGAGAGCACAGCGGGGCCCCGCGTGCAGCGCTCCCTCGCTCGCCGCTGGCAGCGCGGCCGCAGGGACCTGGCCGAGGCGGCCGGGAGGCTGGGGCTGGATGACTCCTTAATCTACGACAACGAGGGCGACCAGCTGAAGAATGGCACCAACATGAAGTCGCTGCTCTTGGAGAGGGAGGAAGGTGCCGTTGCAGCCTCCTTATCCCAAACAGGCGCTTCCCTGGGGAGTGCCTTTGCCGCCCTCACCCTTCTGCTGCTGGTGCTGTCCGGAGTTTGCCTCCTGGCCAGGAAGTGTCGGAAGCTGCGGAGTAAGCGGGAGGCTGCCAGGGGCGTCCCTGAGGAGCACCCCTTGAACACTAAGGTGGACCTGCCTCGGGGTGCCCCGAAGGCAGTGGGCAGCCGGTGTTGCACGGTGAGGAACGTTCATCCACCAAGGGAAAACGGCAGCATCTACCAGGCCAAGGGCAGGAAAGTGAAGCAAGTGAACTTGGAAGTCAAAGTCCACAACAATTTGCACGACGGCACAGAAGTTTAATGGAGCACACACATTGGGAAAAGCTTTTTATAAACTGTAAAATAAAGACAACCTAAAACTGAAGCACCCCCCGGTATTTTTCTAGTCTGGTGAGGAGGGGCAGTTGTCACTTTCCACTGCTCCTGGCACAGCAGCCTCCCCCCCACGGCACCGCGGACCTCTCTCGGTGCTGCCCCATTTCCAGTTCTGTGCTGCCCCGGCCCAGGGACTGGGCAGCGTGGGGAAACTATCCTCCCCGGCAGTGGCGGCAGCGCCGTGCCAGCAGGGGGAGCAGCGGGCAAAGGAGAGCGGGCGATGCTCTCCCCGCGGGGCGCGGTGGCATGGGGGCTGACGGAGCTGGGGGGCCCCGAGCCAGAAGCGCGCACCGGGAGTTGCGGTGCCGGCCCTGCCGAGCAGAGGGTGCTACGCCCGCACTGCGGAGCCGTGTCCGCCAGAGGGCGCCCCGGGGGGGGGACGGGCGGTTCGGGGGTCCCGGCGCCGCACGACGGGGGTCCCCGCACCCCACCCCGCCCTCGGTCTCGCGTCTGCACCACGGAACCGCCATCGCCGCTGCACTCCCGCACCCGGCTCCCCGCAGCCGCAGCGGCGGCGTCGGATTCGGCTCCAGCGCTCCCCGCCGCACCGGCTCGTCC
>WBMZ01009070.1:0-42449 GCA_013400975.1 Atrichornis clamosus | reverse complement strand
GCCGCCAGCGCCCGCCGCCCGCCCGCCATCCCTGAGCGCCACGCGCCCGCAGCGGACGGGCGCGGCCCGCAGCCAATCGCCACCCGCCGCGCCGGGACGGCGGCCAATGGGATTGGGGCAGGGGGCGGGTTGAGCCCGCCCCCTCCGCGGGGGCTCCTGGGAGCTGTAGTTTGCAGCGGACAGGGTGGGCGAGCGGGGAGCGCGGGGCTGCGAAATGGTTTGGGCTGGAAAGGAGATTAAAGCTCATCCAGTTCCACCCCTGCCATGGGCAGGGACACCTTCCGCTATCCCACGTTGCTCCAAGCCCCGTCCAGCCTGGCCTTGGACACTTCCAGGGATGGGACAGCTATAGCTTCTCTGGGAAACTTGTGCCAAGGCCTCACCACCCTCACAGGGAAGGATTTCTTCCCAATATCTTGGGATGGTGCTTCCAAAAGAATGGGGGTAAAAGGAGTTGCCATGGGGAATAACCACCTCCAGGCCCAGTGGGGCCACAAATGAGGCAGAAGGGTGCCAGGACCGGGCCAAGGGACAGCCCTGGATGTCACGGTGTTGTTCCAGTCATTCCTGACAGACTTTAAATCCACCTGCTTTTCAAAATGTGTCACTACTTTCCTTGATTCCACCAGCCAGCACGATGGAACAGTTTTTAGTCCCTTCTTTACAGCTGTTCTGTACTGAATGGGAAGATTTATCCCATCTTCCCATGGCATAAACTGTCCCAGGATGCCAAACACCAGATGGGAATAGCCATGGAAATTCTTCTCTTGAGTCAACAGAAGAAGCCGATGATTGTTCACACATTCTTTATTATCAAAAAAGAACGAAACCAATATTAAATTAAATAAATTACAAACATTTCTGAGCTGGTTATACATCATGCATTTACCAAGTAAGGCTTCAGAGCCATCACACATCAACACCACTGTTACTTAAGAGAATAAAGGGAATATTTTACTGGAAGCTAAAATATTTCACCAGTGTGAATTTGAGCTTCCCTAATTCTCTGCCCAGGCACTTGGAAATGAAGACTTTGGCCACGTTGTGCCTCCAGCAGTGCCATTTGCCTGCTGATGTTACGTTTATTGCCAGAACTGACCCATGGCTACAGAAATGGGGTTTCTTCCTGCCTGGGCCATCAGATTTGCTGCTGCTTCCGAGCTGTCTCTCTTGACATCCCATCCCAATTCCTGTAGGAACTTCAAGAAATACAATCTCTGTTTTATGCCTCTGCTCTAAGGATTCCTGTGTTTGGCCTGTCGCACCTCAGGGTGGGAAATCAGCCTCCTGTAATGAATCCTGAATGAAGAGCTGGGAATTGGAACTTCCCTCTTTTAATGTGATGCCACCTCAGAAATACAGAAATACTGATCAGGACTCTTTCTTGTTGCACTGCACCAATTTCTTTGCTGCTTTTTTTCCAAACTAGCAAATAAAAGGAGCACTCAGGCAGTAACAAAAGACCATGAGGAATCACCCTTAAAGATAATTCAAGAGACTTAATCTCTTGATTTTACCTTGTAGAAGCTGTACAGGGAGATTTCACTGCTAAGATTAAAACAAGTAATAACCATCAGCTAGAGGATTTTTCCTCTTGGAAACCACCCTCCTTTGGTTTTATTATTGTCTCCTGCACCACATAATCAGAAATTGAGGTAGAGAAATGGTGACTTGGTTAATGAGATGTTACATAAAACCAAACTGGCAGGGTCCTGATGTTGTTTCCTTTAATGGCTGTCTAGCAAGGATGGTTCATGAAGCTCTATTTTCCTTAAAAATGAGACGTCTGGGGGCTGTAGGAAAGCCCCCCATTCTCTTCCCAGAAAACCTTCAGCAAACAGCTCAATAATGTCTGTGTACTTCAAAACTGTACATTAAAGCTTGCTTATACTTTTAATATTTTAGAGTAATAAAATAGAGATAGCATTTTAAAATATAATCTACTTTCATGTACTCAGCCCTCTGGGCAGGCAGGACAACGTGCTTGTAGCGAGGAATTCTTATTTCTGATTACAAGCCCGTCCTATGAGTAAGAAAAAAAATGAAGTATTTCAGAAATGAGCCCTACTGAGAGGGAGCACTGAGGTCTTTGGGGTGTCAGAAATACAGCAGGGGTTTGAGGCAGTGGTTTCTGGGATGCTGGGACACACAGAGAGAGGGGCCACAGGAGAGGCAGAGGCGACACAGACACGCAGGGGAATTTGGGGGGGCTGCAGTCACAGGCACCCCGAGGGGCAGTGCACGTCGCCGAACAACACCCCCTGGCCGGGCTGCCTTGTCACACCTCGCAGGAGCCGCTGTCGCTCGTGAATCAAAGCCCTGGGAGGCTTTTAATATTTGCTGGTATTTCACCTCACCGGGGAAAGAGGGAGGAGGGAAAGGGAAGAAGCCCAAATTACGGCGTTCCAGTGTGGGCAGGAGGACTGCGAGAGACAAAGGAGAGCGCTTGGCGCTGGGCACTGATCTCCCCCTGTGTTAAGGCACCTCCAAGTGAACTCCACTGCTGTGATCCATGAGATGGCGTTTCCCGAGTTCCTGCTTCCCGAGGTTCCTGCTGCCTGCTCCAGAGTCCACAGCTCTGAATGCCACGAGTAGAGCAGGAAGGAGGGAGGAATTGATCAGTTCCAGAGGTGTGATGGCCTCTTGCTTTGCAGAGCTGCTGCATCCCCAGGGAGAAGCCCAGCTCTCCACGGAGGGATGGGAGAGAGGAGTCTGTTCCGGAGGGTTTGCCCGCACACCAACGCTCCCGGTGCTCACAGAGCTGTCTGGGTCTCTGAGTGGAACATGCTTCCAAACATCTCCTAAAGGGCGCAGAAGACATGCAGGGTTAGGGCTGGGAATTGGAGCATGGCACAGCCCCAGTGACACAGCTCAGTGTCACTGGCACGCAGAGAAGCTCCACCAGGAACTCCAGCCCTTCCCAGCCCTTCTCTGTGTGGGAAAGCTGGTGGGAGGGGGTTGCTCTTCTTCCAGCTGTGCATGGATAGCATGGGGAAGGTCAACACTGGAGTAGATCTCCTCCCAGGACCCAAATATTGGTTCAAATCACTGCAGCATTAACAAAGTCTGTGCTGAAAAACTCGACCAATGACCCTTTTTTTGGGATGTGAACCAAACCTGGTTCTCCAAGTGTGGAGCCCACAGGTCTGACTGTGAACCTTGTGTGGCCCAAAATGGATTCCAGCATTCCCCTGTGGGGTAACCTACCTGCTCCTCATCCAGGTACCTTCAGGACAGGGATTTAAAGTCACATTTGCAATTAACTTTTCGAAGCATTGCAGTGGCTTGCAGTTTGCCTGGCAGTGGCACAGGGGATTTCCCCTCTAATCAATCCCAATCACAGCTTCTGATTTCTGCCTTTTACACCCACGGCTGGGAAGTGACCCCTGGCACTCACCTCCTCCAGGTTCCTGAACTCTGCACTGCTTTCATCCACGGACTCGTCATAAATGGAGAGCTCCGTCTGGTTCGGCCTCTGAGCAGGAAGGAATCGAGTCCACAAATTAGCAGAGTGCAGGGTCAAAAGGGATGGAAATCATGACTCAGCCAGGCTTGAAAGGTCACACGTGCTCCAAGAGAAATGCCCAGGAGAAGGGGCACAGCAGGAATCCTGTTCCAGCGGTTTATCTCCTGTCACTGAGCTGGTGTTTACGTACTGCTCTGCTGAGATATCAGATACCTGAACTCGTTCTGGGGAGATAACTGGCTACCACTGCCCTGGTTCCAACTCCAATTGCCACACCATAAACCAGCTCCTGTTTGGGGAAGGAGCCTGTCTGATGCTGTGCCACATTCCTGCCTCAGCCTGTTCTCCTCCCACCAAGGCAGCATTCGTATCCATGGATATCCAGGACTATTCCAGGTGCACGTGGTTTGTCTTCATTTCTGAGGGCCACATTCTGCTTTTTCCTGTTCCAACCAGCACCAAACTGAGGGCGCAGTGCTGGAACAGCTCTTCCAGCTCCTCCAGGCTGGGACGACATTCATCTCTCAACTAAGGGTTTGTATAAGACATTGACACTTCTGAATTCCCATGGAAATCCATTCCAGGAGGCCCCTGGCCTGTACATGACAACTAGAAGATTAAATATTTTGCTGGATTTAGACCTTTACCACTTGAGATAAACAAGAAACTTTATTAGGTGCAGCAGCAATCTGCTCCTCTTGCTTTGTGCTGACACAGCGTGGAAACCAAACAGGAGAAATCCTGTGAGCTGGGGGAAGGCTGGAGAGCAAATTTACCTCTTCCAAGATGGGTGGGTGAACAACTTCTCTGATGTTTGCCAGTGCAAACAAAACAGCATCGTGGATGGTCAGGAAGATGTGATTTCGGTCCAGGCCTCCTTCCTCAAAGACTCCCCCTGTGCTGATGTCATTGTACACCTGGGCTGGAGAAAGGAAAGGCGCCTGAACCAGGAGGAAAGCAGAGGAGGGAGTCTTTGGAAGTGTGTGTGTGGCTGGAAGTGGTCCTCTGAGCTAAGGCAAGGCTCAGGAGAAGCAGGTTTGCTGCAGAAATGAGTGTGGGGATCTGTTTTCCTGCATGCTAAATGTGGGGATGTTCCAGCTGTATCATTTCCCAGATGTAAGGACTGATTTCACACACAGAGAACAGTGTTTCCCTTTCCTTTCTTCTGTTTTCTTATCTGTTCTGGCTTGGTCCAACTAAAGACTGATATCTCGCAGAGTTTGCATAAAGAATGGAAGAAGATCTGCTGTTTGTCAGGAGCACAGAAATGGGGGAAAATCACGTGGAAATGTGTTCCTCGTGGATTCTTACCATGCACATTTGCCAAGAACACTTTAATCCCAATCTTCTGGTAACTGGAACACAACTGGAAGGGATGAGATGGGAGAGAGAGGATTAATAACACTGCTGCTCCAGCTGTGTGTTTGTACAGAGAGTCTTCTCTCAGGGCTGGGGCTGAAGGAAAAATCAGGGATGCCGATGGAGAAAGGCCACACAAACCTCCTGTTGAGGCACATAAACATTATCTGAGGGAGCAGAAGGTACCTGTAGCTGTCTGCAGTACAGAACTCACCTTGCTGAGTGCTTTCGTGCCCATGAGGTCCACGAAACACACCCCACTCATGTCCAGGATGATGGTGTGGAAGCTGACGTAGGGCGGTGCCGTCAGCACAGGGTCCCCACCCGCCGTGGGCAGGACACCGAGGGTGCTGCCCTGCAGAGAAGTGGTGCTGCCCAGCTCCCCGGGGCTCTGCGCCGGCCCAGCCCCGTTGGCAGGTGGCCGGAATGTGATGTAGGAGATGCCGGCACCGTTGGCACTCGTCTGGTTGTTGTTGGTGTCTGTTGGAGAGGCGCTCTCAAAGTCCTTCTGCAGCTCTTGCAGAGACAAGGTCTGCAGCAAAGCAGGAGTGCAGAGTCAGGGCTGGCACGAGGTGAGATCCTGGCAGGTGAGTTCACCTCTACCCACTGGCATGAGGTGTTTTCATCTGGACTAAGTCCAGCCTGGCGCCAGACTCGCTGTCCCTTGGGGCTGGACTTGGTTAGGATAATTTACGTCATTCACGTGTTTCAAAACTGCTCAGCATTGCAAAGCAAACGGAGCTGGGGCGAGTGGGCAACGGGCTTGGAAAGGGCACTTTGGAGCTGGAACGCATCCCCAGGGAAAGAGGGCAAAGTTGCCTGGTTTCTGCAAATCGTTCACCACGTTCGCAGTCTGTCCATCTCCACAGCTTTCTTGCTCCCAGCCATTCCCAGTTCTCCTGCACCTTAAGGTTTTGGGAACAATGGAGGTGTAGGTGGGAAGGAAAGGAGGTGAGAGGTGGGAAATGTGGCCAGGGAAACAGTGCAGAGAATCCCATGTCAAGAGGAGCTGTTTGATGGGGACTTGGGGCTGTGTTCATTGACACAGGAACCTTGTTGGGAGCACAGGAGCTGGGTTACCTTGTTCTGCCTCAATAGGAATTTCGGGAGCTTTGCTGGTGGTTGTGCCATCCCCTTCTCCTGCTGTTTCACATATTTCCTCCTGGCCAAGTACACCTTGCCGGGATCCACTCCAGTCTGTGGGAAAGAGAGAGTTTTCTTTAAAATATCTGTTCCCATTGTCAGGGGCTGCTGTTTTTTCCTGACATTTCCCAGGCTGTGGCACATGGCAGCAGCTGCACTTCGGAGCGGGGTGATCCTGATGGCAGCCGAACATCTCCTGGAGCTCAGGGTACCTGCTCATGCAGGGAGGAGAGCCTTGCAGCAGCAGGATGACCCTGTTTTGGCAGAGCTTGGAGGAGGACACCTGCCAGGATTCAGGCATAACCTCTAAAATGAGCTCTGCAAACAGTCCTGAAGATCAGGGAGAAGAGGATGGAGGAGCAGAGGATGGATGTGACCATTTTCACGAACATCCGTGGCCTAATTATCTTCATGTAGCAATGGAGAGAGCAAAGGCTGTTTGGGATTGGCTGCAGGCAGAAATTTGTTAAGGAATTGCTCACCTTGGCTATAATTTTCTCACGGAATATCTCCGAGTTGGCAAAATACAGAGGCGAGCAGTAGGTGATGATTTTGATCCCGTTAACTTCGTGTACCTGCACCAGAGACAAGAGCTCAGCCCAAGCCCGGGGACCAGTGCGAAGAGCAGCATTTTCTCTGAGGATGCTCGAGCTCCAGCTCACCTTGTTGTAGGATTTTGGGTTCTTGTAGATGTCAGTGGAAGTCACCTGGCCCAGGGCAGAGCCATTCCGGCTGGAGGAAAGAGGGGATCAGCATTAGGGGAAAGAAAACTGCTTTCCCTCACATTCCATCCCAGGATTGGAAAATGTGCTTTATGAAAACACTTTTCATCCCTGCGGAGTCTACAGGGCGAAAAAAAAAAGAGTCAGCAGTTTGAGCTGCCAGACTGGGAAATATTAATAAAGGGCTTTGATGGATTAAAAACGGTGTGAAAACTTCACAGCAGTCCCCGCACACAGACGGGGCTCGCTCTTTTTACGAGCAGGACTTTGTGCTGGGAACCACGAGGGGTGATTCTCGTGCTGAAGCAAATACCTCCAGACTTCCCCTTGCCTTGGGATGTGCACGGGAGCGGGGAATGCAGGCCGTAAATTAGCGCCTGCCATTCCTGTCTGCACATTCCAAGGAGGACACCTGCACTCCCCGGGGCTCCTGCCCCGCGTTCCACGGGCCACAGGTCGCTCATAAAAAAGAAAATCGTCCGCCCCTGATTGTGCCCCTGGGAGATTCGCTGGCCTCTCGTGGTTCTTGTAGCTGCAGGGGTACTTACAACTGGGTATGGAAGACCACAACCAGCACGGAAAATCCCACGCCCACCGCCACTCCGTAGGGAAGGCTCAGGAAGAAAGCCGAGAGGAAGCTCACGAGCCAGACCAGCTGCAGGGAGAGAAGAGCAGGGCGGGTCATCCCGCTCTGGAGCACAGGGATGGAGGGAAAGTGGCTTTGTGCTGGTGTCTTGGACTCCCAGAGCCACCCAGCAAGGGGCCAAGCCCTGAGTTCTGCAGCCGTCCTACTGCTCCGGTTTGAGTCGTGCTGTGGTGTGAACCTGGGAGGTTTGCCAGGGCTCCCAGTGTTCCAGCCATGGAAGCAGCCAGTGCGTTTCTCCACGGCTGCACCAACGCCCCCTCTGCTCCTTCCATCCGAAAAGGAGCAGCCTGGCTTGCCAGGAAAAGGCTCCTGCAGATCACACCATCTGCTGCTCAGGGGCTGCTCCCCGCCCCAGCCCCAGGGAGCTCCTGCTGCCACTCAGGGCATTTCAGAAGGAATCAGCATCTCCCTGGAAACCGAGCACCTGCTATAAATGGCCTGAACACGGAGCAGATTTGATGGCCAAGTGTGACAGAGGAGAGCAAAACCTGCCCCACTCCAGCTCAGAGCTCTGACATTTGTCATTTTTATATGTCAGCACTCCAGCATCTCCCTCCAGATGAGATTAGTCCTGCCCTGCATTTAAACATGCCCTCTGAAAATCATTATCAGGTTATTTTAATCCCATCCTGAAGATTAATAAAACCTAAGTTCAACCTTGGACACATCAGGGTAACTTTGATGACTTCAGCATCTCAGTTTATGTGGATTTTGTGTATAAATGGCAAGGAAGAGCTTCCCTCCATCCAGGCTCTGCGCTGTGCTGTATCTGTGGAGTTGTCCTGAAACACAGCCAGCCTTAAGGGGATGAACAGCAATGGTCTGACATCACCCAGAAATGGTGTTCCCCATTTTGGGACAGGACGCTGAATCTAGTTCAAATTCCAAGGAGATTAAGGTCAGGGGAATCCCGTTCACTCCACTGGCATCTGCCAGGGTATTCCTCAGGCAGGATGTTCCTCAGGCAGCACCATCCATCTGCCCTCAGTCCATGGGCAGGTGTCTGCCCAGGCTTTGGGATCTCTGAAGCCCATGGGGTCCATCTGGGCTCTGGTAAAGGGCAACAACTTCACCTGCCCTCACCTGAACTGCCAAGCCAGAACTTCCCCGCTACCCACCAGCATCAGCAGAACCCGTTCAGAGATGCCCTCAAACTGATAACCCATCTCTTCTCCAGCTCCTGTTTGAGCAGTATTTTGGGAAAGCTCTTCATGGCTCAGGTGAGCCCCTTTGGGCTCCTGATTCCCCCGACAAGGAGGTTTGTAGGGACCTGACAGGATATTGGCTCCGTGTCCACACACACCACTCAGCCGTGGGAGTCCTGTTCAAACACTGTCTTTTTATGTCAGACATTTCCAAATTCCGCTCTCACTCCCCCGCACCCCCTGCCTGGGTTTATACATCAACCAGTGCCTGGAGTCCTTATCACTGTGAAGGGCTCTCCTCCTCACCCTGGAGGGCTATTGTGTGAGTTTTGAAGTCATGACTCGCAGATATTGAGCAGGGCCGGTTTGGCTAGTTCTGGGCAAACAGGCTCCTGCAGTTGATTGGCATTTAAACACAGCAGGTGAGAGTTCAGGCCTCTCTGATATGTGCTGTGAGCAGGAGGGTGCTCAGCTGGCCAGGACTGCGGGACCCTGCTGGTTTGGAAGCACCGTCTCACCAAGAGAGCAAAACACATCTCCTGCAAGGGATTCACTCCCCCAAAAACGCCCCCCCGCCCCCGAAAAACCTTCTGGGGTCTGCCCTGCTCGCCCTGCCCTGGGCAGGTGATGCCTCCCACCACCCCCGAGCACTCACACAGTCCAGCTTGCTCTTCTTCCACAGGTAGAAGGGGTCAGCCAGCTGCTTGAGGGAGTTTTTCAGGTTCACCGCGATGAGGGCTCCCAGCACAGACTGTGGAGGAGAGGGATGGTGTCAGCCAGGACGTGGATGTGCCGTGGCAAAGGATGCTTCCTGCAGCATCTGCCTTCCCTGGGCCAGTTCCCACAAGGGACTGGGGAAGGGGGATGGTCATAAAGATCTGAGCAGGGTAATTTAGACTATTCTTTGACTAGAATTTAGATTGCTACTTAGATTCACATTTGCACAGAGGAATTGTGGCTGCCCCAACCCTGGAAGTGTCCAGGACCAGGCTGGACGGAGCTTGGAGCAACCTGGGATAGTGGAAGGTGTCCCTGCCCGTAGCAGGAGGTGGGACAGGGTGATCTTTAAGGTCGCTTCCAACCCAAACCAGCTGGGATTCTGGGATTCCAGGCTTCTGTGATTCCAGGCTTTTGTGATTCCAGGATTCTGTGTTCCCTGCTTCCAGACACCCAGTGCAGACAGGTCCCCAGGCCAGGAACAGCCCATCCCGTGCAGCAATTTGCATCAGGGGTGGGTTTTTTTCGGAGCGAGGCTGTGCCTTTGTGTGGGTGTGGAGAGCAACGTGTGTTGCAATGGCTCTGCTTGCACAGATGTTTGTGTTACCTTTGGAAGAGGTTCCAGGTAGATTCCCAGGGACAGCATGGTCACCATCACCACCAAAGCCACAAAGAAACTCGCCACCTGCAAGGAGGAAAGGAATCACTTCCACAAACATCAGGGGCTTCCTAAACCTCCCCTGAGTCTTCCCCCTCCCGCTGCTGCAGCCAAGGGCACAACAGGTCCCTGCAGTGTTTTATGTGAGGGGATGTTTGCCTCTGAAAACAGGCAGCATTTTGCAGATCCCACAGATAACCCCAAACTTCCCTCACTGGCAGCTCTGCTCAGCCAGACTGGGAATGCAGATTGACAGCTCTGCTTCTGTGACCAACCCAAGGGACCATCCGGGGAACAAACTGGGCTTGGGGAGGGAGGGAGTTCTGCTTTAACCGCAGCGACGTGAAGCACTTGTGTATGAAGGTTCTCCGGAGCTGCACGGCCACGTCAGGCTGGCAGCACGTGGCAGCTGCAGGGGTTTGTGCTCCAGAAGGTCGTGCAGGGAAGGGACGAGGAGGAGGAGGAGGAGGAGGAAGAGATACTAACTTGGGATTTCGCTCCTGCCCCATCCACGGCGAGAGTGACAGAGAGAGCGCAGCAGATCACGTGGATTTTGAAGAAGGAGCCAAAGAAGTTGCTGCAGCCCAGGGCCAGCATTTCCTGTGGAGATGTGGAAAATGGCCATCAGCAAGGACAGCTGCCCATCCTGCTGACACGTGGCAGGAGAGCAGGTGCCTGAGTCTGTGGCCCAATGTGCCCAGGGCAGCGCCTGGGTTCCCTGCAGTGCATCCCAGACTCCTTCCTTCCAGCAAGAGCTGGGATGGGCTCTGGTACAGCAGGGAAACCTGGAAACACAATTCCACATAAACACGTTGTCATCTGTTGACACACTCAGGGCAGGGCTCCATAAAGTATGTGTGGCTGTTATTGAAAGCTGCCACTGTGCCAGGCATGACAAAAGAGGGTTATTCAACGTCCTGACTCTCGCAGTATCTAGGTGACACACCAGGAATCCAGGTCTCTCTCTGCTCGGGGAGAAACGCATGTGCCTCGTGGTGCTCCAGCAACCTGCCAGAACACTGAGGTCTGGAGGGAAAGGCAGAGAGCCCAGCCCAAGGCTCCCTTCCCTTTTGCAGGCTCTCTCCAGCCCGCCGGAGATGGCTCTGCCGTGTCCTTCCGCCCCCCACGTGGCACAGAGCCACGGGAGCAGCACGCCTGCTTTGGGCAGAGCACGTCTGGACGCTCCCCGTTCGCTCCCTGAGCTTTTCCCTTCACGCCTGACAGCCAAGGGAGCAGTCCTTGGCTGCGCCTCCCAGCCCCAGCAGTACCTGGTTGGGGTCCACGTCGTAGCCATGCTTGGCTGCCAGGGTCCTCCCCATGGCCAGGTTGATCACGTAGCCCACGATGGCGAGGGAGAAAGCCGTGCCCACCATGTCCTTCCACTTGCTCACCAGGGGCAGGGTGGGCTCTGGGAACCTGCAGGCAGAGCAGAGGTGAGGAGTTGTGACACCAGCGGCCAGGGGAGGTGGGTGAGGAGCTGGTGTGTCCAGGAGTGACATAACCCGTGCCCACGCTCGGGCGGATGGGGGTGGTTGTGCAACAGGGCGCAGCAGCGCTGCCTGGCACTCCTGGAAGGGGACTCTGGTACAGCAGGGAAGAGTGCGGTGTTTTCCAGGCTGCAGGAGGAGGAGGAGGAGGAAGGAAAAACTGTCTGGAAGGTGAGTCAGGCCTGCACAAGCACTTACCCCATGCTGATCTTCCCGACTATTGGCATCCCATACTTCTCGGGCATGTTGAAGCTGCCGGAGATTGCAGTAGCAACTATCACCTGAAAGGACAGGGAATAAAGCGCTGGAAGCAGGAAGGGCTGAGCTGGCTCAGAGCACTCATCTTGCCATGCTCCCAGAGCTGACAGGATAAAAATCAGCCCCAAATTTGGGCTAGGAAAGGAGAGAACAGTCCCAGCAGGAGCTGTGTTCTTCATCCTCAGCACCACCAGGATGCAGGTGCAGTCTAACAGGGCATCAGAGGGTCAGTTCCTGACCCCAAGCTTGTGCCATATTCACTGTGCAGATGCTCTCCAGGATGTCCCTGCTGAGAGCAGCAGTGTCCTGGGGCTGCGAGGCAAGGAAAGGATCCAAGGGACATCCCAGGTGTCACTTACGATGATGATCTCCATCGGGATGGGCATCCGGATCTTTTTCATGTACTTGAGGTTGAGCTCCTTGACAATGATCAGGAGCACAGCACTGACCAAGGCATAGACCAGGGAGGCCAGGTTGGTTTTGGGCAGGCCTTTACAAATGTCAATGAATGTCTAAAGGGGAGAGAAGAGGAGAAGGTGTCACGGAGAACCGGAGAGTCTGGACAACCTGGACAGCACAACGGAGAGCACTGGTGACCATAATCAACCTCAACCACCCTGAGAGGAGTGCTAGAAACCCTCTGCTGAGGGACCAGCCCCCAGCCCTGGTGGTTAAATGCAGCTTGGGCTGGATTAGCAGAGGATGCATCCACGGAAGATGCAGGAAAGCCCAGGAATGGGCAAACCTGCTCAGAGGAAAAGTTTCTGCTTCCAACAACTGTGCAAGACTCCTGCTATAAAGCTCATATTCTCCCCAGATCCCAGTCCCACTTCCTTATTTCTCATTACAAACTCGCAGAACGTATCATGTGTAACACACAAGCTCAGGCAATGCTTTAGAGGCAATACAACAGCAGCAGCCCCATTCCCCTTCCCTCCAGCCCGTCCTTCTCTCCGAGGCCCCCTTTCCCCGGCAGAGGTGGCAGCGCTGCCCTGGGGGGGTGGAAGGTCCCTGTGCAGAGCCCCCACTTACGTAGACGATAGCTAAGGGCCCGGTGTAAGACGGGACTGTCAAGCCGAAGACGTACTTGAGCACGGAGATGAGGATCTGCAGCCCCGCCGCCGTCATGAAGCCCCTGATGAAGGACTCGGAGAGGTAGATGGCAACAAAGCCGAACTGCAGGAACCCCAGGCACAGCTAGGGAGGGACAGAAGAGGGGTTGTTAGAAGGGTGACAGCCCCCAGGGGCTGCAGAGCCCATGTGGGACAGGCTGGGAGGGCACACAGAGCCCTCCAAACACAGCGGGGTTGTCCCGGAGCGGGGATGGAGGCAGGGGAGCTGAGGGTGCCACGCTAGTCCACATGGAGAATTCCCCACCAAGACCAAAGATCCCCAAAACTCTCTATTTTGAGGCACCATCCACCTAGAAGTGGGGCCTCTTGGAGCATCTGCCAGCACCATCTCTGCTCCGGGGAGGGCTTGGCTGGCTCCGTGCGGGCCAGAGGGCACAGCAGGGGTGGTGCAGCCAGTCCTTACCTGGATGATGGCTGTCAGGCAGGCTAGGGTGGCAGAGATCTGCAGCCTGGCCGCCTCCAGGGCTGTGGTGTTCACACTGGTCTCGTTGGTGGTGTGGTTGAAGTACTGGAAGTCCGACTCCGGAGCCAACTCATTGCAGATGTTGCCAACAATGATGCTGACGACAGCAAAAGTACCTGGAACACAACCCAGGGAGGTCAGGAGCTCTCTCTAGGGAGAGCCCTGTCCTGGAAGGCTCTTGGGCAGGTTGGGCTGTGCAGAAAGAGTCACTCAGCCCATCCCCAGCCCCGCGCTGGGAGGTGGCACAGGTTCATTGGGGTGACATCCTGCTGTGCAGCCAGAACCGGGCACCCCGCAAGCCCCTGGCAGCCCCAGCATCCCCAGCCTGGGATACACGGAGCATTCCCAGCCAGGATTGGAGTGCCCTGTGCACTCAACTGCTCTGCAGACTCTCACCTGGGACCATCTGGTGGATCCCCCCGAGGAACAGGTAGGTTACCAGGGGGAAGAAGGAGGAGTAGAGCCCGTTGACAGGAGGCAGATTGGCCAGGAGTGCGAAGGCCATCCCTGGAAAACACAAGGGAAACAGGCAGGGAAATACGGGGAGCGCCAGGCTGGAGGTAGAGCTTGGGTTCATAGAGAAAAAGGAGGTGAATTCCTCCAAGCCGGGCATCAGCATCACCTGCTGGCAAAGCGTTATTGCCTCGAGCTGGCAGAGTGTTGTTCCCTCTTGGAGACCCGGAAAGTCACGTTCCTCACCTTGTGGCACTTGGATTGTCCCCGCACTGAGCCCGCCGAGGACATCAGGCAGAATGTACTCCTTAATTTTGTACTTGGGAAGCCACACAAGTATTGGGAAGAGGCGGAAGAGGGTGAGCTTGAACCTGGAGGCTGAACATCTAGAGGGGATACAAAAATAAAGGTGAATAAGTAAGGAAGGGAGGAAGCAAGTGAGCTGGAAGTGAGCATGGAATGGTCTTCCTAGGAATGTCTCAGCCTCTCTCCCTCACCAAATTCTGAGCCCAGAGTTTGGGGCACTTCCTGATTAATGCAAGGTTCTTGTGGTTAATTAACTGTGCACACCATGGGGCATTACTGGGGGGACCTTCCTGACATGTCCCCAATGCTGCCACAGCTGGAGCCTGCAGAGAGGGAAGGATTTAGCTCCCAAATATCTTTTTCCCCTTCAGCCAGGGGGTAAATGAGCTGTAGGAAGGAAGCACAGCTCAGAGATTCACAGGGCAGTTGCACAGAGCTGAAGATGAACTTTTTCAGGTTCTTGGTCAAAAAAACCCTCCAAGTTTGTCAGAAAGAAGAAAATTGTTTGTGGTTTGGCTCATGCAACACTTCACATTTCTGCTGGTTAACATGTATGTTCTTTCTTTCCTGTATTATTGCCTTCCTTTTTCTTAGGAATGGAGATAAATTTCCAAGAAAGTGATCGGCAGGGTTATTAACCTTTGTTTGCATAATTATAAGTCTTTCTTTGAAGTGGTATTGGTTTGGTTTTTTTTATCAGAAAGCTGATAAAAGGAAATCCCAGATGAAAAGCTTAAAAAAAACCCCCAAACCACACACCAACACCTACATCACCAATTGTGCCTTTTTCACCAGGAAAAAAGCCACCCTTGGGAAACAGAACCCCAAATCCCAAATGCACCCAGTGCCAGCTGTTCTGCTGATTTGCTTTCCAGCCCAACAGTGGAAAGAGCCACCAGTTCCATTTACTTCAGCACAATTTGCATTTCATCCATCAAACCCCTGAAGACCCATCATGCAGCTTTCCCAGGATAAAATGGGATCTATATCTGAATTATACCCCCCAATTCCAGGCTCAATCTGGCTCTTGCATTCTATTGCATTCTCAGTTACCTGAAGAGGTTTCTCAATTTCTCCCCGACGGGGTAAGTTCTGGTTTTCTTCTCAAACTCCTCGTCGAAGAGGCTGAGGGAGTAGGCAGGACGTTCGATGGCATAGCGAGGCCTGGCGTGGCTCATCTCTGGATCATTTGGATTTTCCCCAGGGAAGAAAAAAACCAAAACAAAAAGTGGGGAAAGAGCAAAGCCAAGACTGTGAGTGGCGTTGGCCGCACCTGCAGTATAACAGACCGGACACCTCCAGCGTCTGGGAGCCCTCCCCGAGCTTCTCCACCCTAAATAGTTTCCCCGTGGCGGAGAGGCAGGTCCTGGGAGTGGCTTCTCCCAGCTCCAGGGGCTGCTGCTCCCCGGCACCGGGAGCTTTCCCAGCGCCTTGGAGGTGATGCTAATGAGCGATGCTAATGAGCGATGCCGTGCGAAGGGACCCGAGCGCGTCCTGGATTGCCTGGCAGGCGGGCAGGGGTGTTAATCCCGCCTCTGTGACTGCCTTTTTGCCTCGGGCGAGTCACTTGACCTTTCCCGTGCCTCAGTTTCACCATCGGCGGGGTTGGCAAGGCTTTGCAGGGCTGGGCGGCCCTGGCAGGGTTTGCAGCGGTGGGTACTGGCCCCGGGATCCCGGCCGAGGTGTTCCTGCCACACTGCCCGCTCTCCCCGGCATTCCACAGCCTTCCCAACCCTCGCTGCGGATGCGTCCCTGGTTTGCTCTAGGAAGTGATGCTCAGGGAGATAACTGATTTCGGATAACTCATTTTGGTGATGAGGATGCCAAAATATCCGGGCGGACCAGTCCTGCCCGGTATCTGGGTCTCACCAGAGAGATGATGAACTTCAGAGAACCCTTATTTTACCGTGCCCAGCAATGCCTGGGAAGAGGGGAGAATCATCCCGAACTGGCCAGGCTGGGAGGGGAGGGAGGAAGTGGTCAGATATAAAACGAGGATCTTGGTAATTATTTGTGGTTTGGCGTGTATCTAAGTGGGTCATTGCCCAACGCAGGAGGAGAAGAGGGGGTGGAAAAAGCTGGTGATTCAGGCAGGAGAATGTATCAAGAAACAACATCCAGGTTGCTGAGGGCTTGCGGAGCGATCTGAATGTGCCAGGAGCTCCCCTCCGCTCTTTTGGCACCGCTGAGGTCGGTGCACACCCTGACATCGAGTCCAGGGGCACCGGGATGAGCACAACGTCCTTCCACGGGACTGGTGTCAGCCCTCGCTCACAGCTTTGGAGGGGAAGGCAGGGGCGGTTTGTAGCAGAGTGGCCCAGCAGACCAGGACAGGAAGGAAAGAATGATGCAGGAAGCCGAAACTTTGGGGAGAATTTAGGTCAACAGAATCATTATGCAAATAGGGGCTAATGGGTTTAGAAAGGGAGGTCATCAACCCCGCTCCTTTAGAGGTCACATGGACAATCAAGTGACCTTTGCTGTAAAACTGCTCCAGCAACGGGGTGTTTGTGATCCCAGCTCTGATCTGCACCCACGGGGCTCGGGAGGGACCCCAGCCTATGGTTTTGGAGGAAAGAGGACACAGGTCCCTCTTCCTGCAGAGCCAGGTGCCCAATCCAGTGCCCTCTGCAGGCATCCGGGGCATCCCTGCTGCTCCTTCAAGCTTTACCTCCGGAGGATTGGTGCAGCCCGGGATTAATCAGTGTCCTGGGCTCTTCCCAGTCCCTCATGCCAGCAGCCTGTCTGATAAACCATCATTCCCTGGTTTTCCCACATCAGTCTCCACGAGTTTTGCCCCTGCCTCCCCATCCCGTGGCTGAGCAGGTTGCCAGCCTCTCTCCCAGCCCCACAGCTCTGCTCTGAATTTCCAGTTCTCCTTCATGAACACTTTGTAGCCCAGGTCCAGGCTCAGCAATGGCTTCTCAGGGCTGATAAACCCACCCGAGTTCCTGGTGGTCTCCCTGAGCTGTGTTTCCCAGCTCCATCCCTTCCCAAGCAGCCTGGCTGCCACCAGACAGACCCGACCAGCCAATTAAATCCCAGCTCTTTAATGAATTTCCCCCGCTGAGCGAAAGTGCTGGCAATCAGGAAAAAAAATAATAAACAAAGCAGGTATAGAGGGGAAAATATCCCCATGATTAAATTCCATCTTAAACAAACAGGCTCGTGATGTCAGCGTCTCGGACAGAGTCATGCTCTTGACTTGGCTTATCACTGGCCTTGCCCTAGATCAAACAGCAGGTTAAACCCTGGAGATTTCGGAATTAAAGGGAACGAGCTGTGGGACTGCTCCTTGAACAAAAGGCAAAGCCAGCTGTCCTGGTGTTGGTGGGATAAGACCACAGCAAGCTGCAGAGCTGGTTTAAATCCTGCAGCCGGGGCAGGACCCCGGAGCAATTCCAGGAGAATGGAGGGGAAAGCAGAGTGCCAGGCAGCTGCTGCATTTCAGGGACCAGGTTTTTCAAGGTCTCTCTTCCAGTGTGAGCACAGACATAAAGGACAAGGTCTGGGAGAAGAGCTCCAAGTGCAGAGCCCTCGTCACAAGCTTTTCAGGAAGCCCATCCCCGCAGTGGGTTGATGCAGGAATCACTAAGGTGGGTGATGCTCAGAAATGCAGAAGTTTGACCTCCCTGAGTCTCCTGAGACCTCGTGACACGCTGAGCGCATAAACGTGATGTGATCCTTGGAGCAGACAACCTATGAAAGCTGAACTGCTCCACTCCAACAATGTGACGTGGGTGAGCACCGCTGTCCCGGCCGGTGCTGGGTGTCCCACCGGTCCCCACCCGGCTGATCCCAGCCCTGCCAGTCCCACACCAGGCTGTGCATGCCAGGCACCGACCTTTTTTCCCAGAGTTCATCTCACAAACACGCTCACTAAGCCCTTATCTTCTGTCCCTGTGCTGGTGATAGCTGTGTTTAGGAAGAGGAAAGTCACATTGAGGTTCCTGGCTGGTGTTGATTGGAGCCATTGGCACAGAGCCACTTTCCTCTGCTGACGTAGGCACAGAACAGGGACTCCAGCCCGAGGAGTGAGTCAAAATTTGGTGGGAGAACATCTGATCACTGCCTTGTGTGTGATACCAGGGTCCAAACTGGTCCCAGTCCAGGAGATGGACATTCAGGGACTGCTTCTGCTACGTTTTAAGGATTAAAAATCAGTGCTCTCAAAATAATGTTTCCTCCTCTGCCTGCCCCCTCTGCACCCCCTTCTCCTTGCGCAAGGCACACCCAGCCCTCTGTGCTGCTTGTTCCTGGATGGGGTTCAGAGGTCCGGCCTCTTCCAAATCCCGTGGGAATCTTCACCCAGAACACCCCCTCGCAGCTCCATTGCCCAAGAAAGGGCCATAAAAGCAACTCCTCCCTTGTCCCCCCGACCAGGAGTGCCGGGAGGAGGCCGGCACAGGTGCAAGGGTTTGGTTGCAACACCAGGACAAGGTCCTGACTCCTGCACCCCCGAGCCAGTGCCCTCAACACCCCGCTCCGGCCGCAGCTGCCACGGGAGCCCTGGGGCAACACGGGGAAAGCGCCCAGGTCCTGCAAGGTCGGGAGAGGAAGCCACCAGCTCCTCCCTGAAACCTGCCCGGTGTGGGATGGATGGGGCGGCTGCAGTGCCAGATGTTGCAGTGGCAGATGTTGCAGTGGCAGATGTTGCAGTGCCAGGCGCTCCCCCAGACTGAACTCTGCCTCTCCCTCCTGCCACACGCCCGCTCCCCTCTGCCTTCCACGCCTCTCGGAGTGCCCGGGCAGGAGGAGGAGGAGGTGCCTGCAGTCACTCAGTCAGCTCAGGTATTTCAGAAGGATGTTGTATAATTCACCTCTGCAATCGAGCACTGACCAGCCCGGCAGATCCGCCCCTGCACTCCCTGTCCACTGCTCCAACCTCCTGGAATCAGGGACCACACACTGGGAACTCATCACCAAGGGACCCCAGGCGCTTTGATTCAGGTTGGAGTCTTCAGCTGGGCCATTTGGGCACAAATTCTTTTTCACACTTAAAATTTGATTAAGTTTTACCTTCATATCCGGATGGCCACGGGCTTAATCTACAAAGGAACTGAATCAGGAAGAAAATCCCTTGCAGTGATAAAGCCATATCTATAGTCCCACATTCCTGGCACGAGTATATTGCTAGGAACATCATTCCCAGTAATCTGGGGAAGGGGGAAGAAGCAGAAGCAGGGAAGCAGAGGTTGTGTTCAAAGGGCTGATGCCTCACACTGGGCACACACAACATTTGTCCCTGGGGTTTGGCCTTTTCTTAACCTTTGCTCATGAGGAATAGAAGAGGCTGACACTAGAAGAGCATATAAATCAATAATAAAAATGCCCGGTCCCAAAAACCTCAGAAAAGGCAAAATGCCAGAATCCATAAAGTTCAGTCAAAACTTAAGCAATTTTCCACGAGGAGCCGTCATGACAGCTGATGGAATAAAAGCCAGAGGGAGAGGGTGAAGGGGGGCAAGAGGAGCCAGGAGATGCTCACGGACCTTGATGGATCTTGGGGAGGCATGGAATGGGTCCTGAGCCACAGTGCAGGGCCGGGAGGAGACATCCCTGCTTCCCTCCAGCTCCCACCTCCCGCCCCACTGCCCCGAGCTGCCCGCCGGCCGTGACGTCCCCCCGGGAATTCGCCATCCCATTCCCCCGCTCCCGCACCTCCGCCACGCGGCAGCCAGGCATTACATCAGTGTTTTCCTTCTGGTTAGGTTCAATATTTGGAGTGTGAAATAGGTGATTTCCATAAGGCAGATGGCCCTATTCTTGCTCTGAGTGACCCAGCCCAGCGCAGGCACCGGGCAGGAGCTCTTGTGCTGCCGGCGCTGGGCCGGTGCCAATGTTTGATGTACCACTTCACACGGGTTTCTAACCAAACTAGCTCTGTGCTTGGTAACCAGAATAATAATAAAATCTGCAGGCATCTGCCAGCTACTGAAGGTGAAGCCAAAGTGTTTGGCTCACAGGGTGTTTATGAAGTGCAATGTTAATATTCAGCAGCTCGGCTTCTGCGCTTTGGGATGCGGCTGTGAAGGAGCAAATGCTGTGGGCACGGGGGATCTGCTCTGCACTGACACCAGGGCAACAGAGCCCAGGTTGGACCCGCTTTCCCTGGGATTTGTTTGATTAACCCACTTGTTCCCAACCCCACCCCAACTCTCCATTGCTTTCGTAGCTGCATCCGGCACCAGAGCTCTCCGAGGAAGGGCTGGGCTGGGGTGAGGCTTGGGGCGCATGGCCCGGGGTTTGGGATGTTGGTACAGCCCATCACGGTCCTCTGAGAGCCACCAGCTCCCCTGCCCTGCTGTCCCCCCGGGGTGTCACCTTGCTGAGTGTGGCGGTGCTGGCATCAGGCTTGGCAGGCAGAGAGCAGTGCCTGACCTTGGCAGCATCTCAGCCTGATTCCTGGGAAGTGCTGTGTCCATCCTCCCCGACCCCTTCCCGTGCACAGAGCAGCTGGGATGGGGAGCGGTGAACTTTGGAAAGGGCATTTAAAAGAAGGAGAAGTGAGACTTTGCTGTCCCTCTCTGCCACAGTCTCTGCTCTCCACATGCCTCCACCACAGACCTTGCTCTTGCCTTTGAAGAGCAGGTGGGCAACGCAAATCCGAAGGAATTAAAAAGTTTGCAGGCTGCAGCATTCCTGCAGTGCCTGCCAACACTGATCCAGGATGCCTGCTGAGAGCTCACTCCTCCACATGCTCCCAGCCCTGTGGATCCGCTCTCGGAGAAGGAAAAACTGCTCTGGGGTCACTCCGTCCATCCCGTCCCAGAGCTGGAGGGTGGGACAGCATTTCTCCACTGGGAATCTCTGACCTGGGGCAGAAATACTGTGTGACCAGCAGCAAATGTCACTGCTAGGACTTCTCTTCAAGGGACAGAAGGACAGGTCCCCAGCTCCAGGTTTCAGCCTGCTTACAAATAAGGTGTGGACAAATTTTATCAGGGCAGAGCAGAAAGCATCCCAGCTGCGGGAACAGCAGTTTTCCGCAGTGGAGCAAGACTGAGGGGTTATTTTCTTCTTATACACAAAGGAGCCTGCCCAAACTGGACCTAAACCTCCCATGAAGTGGCACTGGGAGGAGCTGGAGATGCTGCACCCAGTGTGACAGGTCTCAAGTCTGGGAACACTTCTCATTCCCAGCTTTAAAATTTCCTCCCAACCTGACAGCCTGCACCAGGATGCCCTGAACAGCCACGTCCCCTTCCCTAGGCTGGATTCCTGTGCACAGCCAGTGCTTTTCAACCATTGCCTGCAGGCTCTGAGCTCCACATCCCTTCCTGCTATGCTGGGATGTGCAACATCCAACGTGGGCTGCAGGGACCACTTTCCATAGTCCCATGCATAGAAAGTTCTGGTCATAACAAGGATCCAGAAATCCAGGGTCTGTCATCAGTGTTGCCTCTCCTACACCAGGCAAATCCCTCCACACACCTCAACAGGAATCGGACAGGATAAGATGGCAGGATTTATTCTAGCAATAATTAATTCACATATTTGGCTCTTCCAGCCTCTCTTCATAAATCAAGCTGCTGGATCGCTGGTGCTGCTAATTCCTGAGTAAATCTGCCACCGTAAATCCCCTTTGCCAAAGGAGGGAGGAAAAGAGAAGGGGAGAAAAGGAAAAAAAAAAAAAAGAAAAAGGAAAAAAAAAAAGAAGTACCAGTTCTCCAAATACTGCGGCTCACACCCAGTGGCTGTGCAACCGGAGTGTAAATCCCCCACGCCCACCCAGACAAAGAGCCCGATTGTTGGAGTTACCTGCGCCTGGGGAGAGCGGGCGATCCCGCGAAGGGGGGTGCAGATGTGGCAGGAGAGGTGCTCCCGAGGAGGTGTGCAGAGGTCTGTGCTCAAAGAAGCCAGTGAGTCATTTATAAATCACCCCAGTCAAGGGGACCGAGGGCTGTGCTCGGCGCCTGATTGGCTTGAGGAGGTAATTGCGAGCAGGTACACCCGGGCTAAGCCCAGGAGATAGCCAGGGGAGATAAGGGGAGATCTGAAGAGGGAGAAGAGCTTTTTTGGATGTCCCCCCTCACCCCACCCCTTCCCGCTCCGGCCTGGGCCGTTTGATCGCCTCTGCAGGTCCCTCCATGCTCTGGGTGACAATAGCTCATTTTCCCGTCACCCCGGGCCCCCTCCCTCGCCTGCCACGGGCCGGGGGCAGCAGGAGATGCTTTTGTTGGCCGCGGTGGGCAGCGTCTCCCCGGCCTTTGAGCTCCGGCCGACTCTCCGCCCCCGGGATGGACAATGGGGCGCTTTGTGCCAGCGCCCGACCCCGCCGCGCCGGCTTGGGGGGTGGGATTGGCAGGGGAAAGCAGTGCCTTTCTCATTTCCAGGTTCAAAGGGATGAGAGGGGTGGGAAGGAGAGGCAAAGCCCCCGCTGGCTGCCCTGGAGAGAGGGCGCGGGCTCTGTCCGCCGGCGTGGGGGAGAGGTGGGAGCTCTCCTTGGCGCGGGGATGTGCCGAGGAGGATCAGGCTGGGCTATCTGGCATCAGCCTCGCAGGCACGGTCCCCAGGCAGCAGCCACACCTCGCCACGTGCTCCTGAGCAGCAGGGTTTGACAAGTTCTTCAGACGCCCCCGGCAGTGGACAGCGATGGAGCGGGGAGGTGCCGGGATGGGCCGGCCGGGAGCCGCAGGTTGGGAGCCACCCCCTGAGGTCCTGCTCGATCTCCTGGCTCGGGAAGCTGCGGGTGCCTTGGGAGAGGCGGCGTTTCGAACTGGAAAAGGTGTTCCTGTGATGCGTGTGCTGCCCGGGAGCAGCCAGCTCAGAGCGGGGGACAGGGCGCGTCCCCTCCTGCCATCGCCGTGGCAGCACCGCTGTGCCCAGCTGGGTCCTCTCCTCTCCTCCTCTCCCGGAGGGATTGGAGAGGGCTGGAGCCAGGCACTGGTCAGGATGCTGCAGGTGATGAGATGGACAGGGACATCAGCAGGGGATGGATGTCCCCAAAGGGATCGGCCAGCAGAAGGAAGCTGCAGGGGTGTATTTGCTGTGCAAGCATTGATCTCTCCTGTTCCCGTTGTCCCCAAGGACACAAGGTGTTCACGGGGGTGGCTCTGCTGCCCTCCCTCCTCCGGGTGTCACCCACCCCACCGGGATGTGCTGCCACCTTTGGAAATGACGGGAAAAAGGAGCAGGGAGAGAGAAAGCAGAGCAGGGAGAGAGAAAGCAGAGCAGGGAGCACAGGGGAAGGGAGAAGGCAGCGGTGTGGCCTTTGCTCTGTCCCAGAGTGAAAATCTGGTACCTTGTGCACGCTCGAGGCATCGGCAGCTGCTGCCTGGAAACCTCATCGTATGCAAATCAATCATTGTGTCCGGAGCACGCCAGAGGAACACCCTGCCAGAGGGTGCCGGAGGGAAGGGGGCTGATTCATTGCCATCTGACCGACAGAGGTAATAATTGCCAAGCAGTTATCCTGTAAATATCATTAATAACTCCTATCAAGCGGGTTTTTTTCAGAGGGCAGCCTGATACGTGTGGAGCCCTGTGAAGGAAAAACGCGTGACAGGGCAGCAGGACCAGCCCACGAGCGTACACAGGGGTTCCTGCCACAGGGCAAATCCCGGGAATGTGGAGCTCTGGCACCCACAGGGATCCTGCTCCCGGCGCACCACGGAAAGAGGGGAAACAGCATCTCTTCTGGAGAATGCTAATTAAAACCCAGGGTTAATTTGCCATAATGCTCATGCTGAAGGGGCTTTTGCCATCACTGAATGGCACTTTTGCTAGCAAAGCTCCACCAAATAAAGATGACTTTTCCCCTCACTCTCCCAAAGTGACATCCCAGTGTGGAGCTGGAGGAGTGGCCCTGGCCATGGCAGGTCAATGACCTGTTTGAGATGAGTGTCTGGGCTTGGAATAGGACGCCAGCACCCTGAATTCCAGCTTGCACCCCAAATCACCAGCCATCTGCCTTTGGAAAAGAGAGGTTGCCAAGCAGACAGGCTGTGCATCCAGAGGGGACAGATCTCACCTTGGGGACCAGCCCAGCTCTGAACTTTGGGAGCAACCTCAGCTTCATTTCAGCCTAGCTGGTGTGAAAGGTAAAATTCCAAAGCTGGCTCCTGCAAGAGTGGAACAGGAGCAGCTGCTGCTCCTCATCCTCTGCCCTGCTCTTTGCATCAGGCCCTGGGCAGGCACATGGAGGGCCCAGCAAGGTCAGGAGTGGGATGCCAGCTCTGTGGGAATGTCACTGATGCCCGGCACAGCTCTCCGTGCACGCTGGGACACAAAACCCACCCAGAGTGACTCAGGGGTGCAGCTGGATTGGGATACTGGCAGGGCTGGAGGCCAACTGCTCAGATTCTTGCCCACCCAGCCCTGGCAAAGCCCAAGGAAGTTCTCAATCCTGTGCAAGGCAATTTGCCCACGGGGAATGGCTTACATGAGACCTTCAGGCTTGTTTTGTCCCCTTCAAGCCCAGGTGTCCCCCCCGCACAGATTCCCTGTTGTTTCCTGCTCCCTGTGGCAGGAGCTGCTATTCCAAAGTCCTGGTGGGTGTGATCAGGGTACAACAAGGTCTTGCCCTGTGGAGAACCCAGCCCTGTGCAGCCACTGATGGTCCTGGGCCACTTCTGGCACGGGAGGTGCAGTCCTGGTCAAATTCCATTTTCAGGAACTATAAACACAACTGATTCTGCCTCTTTCTGCTCTGGCCAAACTCCCCACGTGTAGCGCGGGGACGTGTCCACCCACAGAGCAGCCAGGAGGATGTGCAAGGCGTGGATGAGTGTCTGGGAAGAACCAGGAACCTGGGAAGCACCGCGACATGGAAGGACACCACAGGGACTCCCTGAGTCAGCCCTGGGTGCACAGACTGCTGAGCTGTTTGTCTCCTGGGCAGATAGCAGCATTCCATGTGTGGATTTATTTGCAGGTGATTAATATTAGCAGATATATTGCACCTAATGAGGGCAGTAATTCAGAGGTAATAATTCAGTGGAAGCCCGAGGCTGGTGCCACAGGGGAAGGCGGCGCATGCCCTGGGGTGAGGGGAGCTGGGTCCTGGGAACTCTGCTGCTGGTGGGACCTGCAGGGACCCTTCCTCTCTCCCTGCTTCCCTCCCTCTCCCATCCCCAGACCTGCAGCCAGAGCTGCTTCTTGCTTTCGGATGGTTTTGCCGAGGAAATAGGGCTTGTGCAGGCACAGGCGAGGGTAGGAGCCAGGGTTTGGGATGGAGATGCTGCAGGTGGAGCAGGGCAACTTTTGTGGAGAAAATCTGGTGCTTCCAGGTGGACCCGGGAGGTGCTGAAGGGGTTGAGAGGTGCAGGGGGGTTGCTCCACATGGCTGATGTGTCCCTCAGGCTGTGACACCTGCACAGGGGACAGCTGAAGTCAGGTGGAGTGTCCTGCTTCCCTGCCCGCCTCTCTGCCCCCTCAGCAGCTTTAAAAACCGGTAGTGTCCCTCAGCCAGACAGAAAAGCAGAGACCTGGGATGCCAAATTCCTGCAGGAATGAGGTGGCCATTCCTGGAGCAGGGTGTGCCCAGTGCTGTAGGATGCTCTGGTCTGCCGGGAGGGTGGGCAGGGGATTGGTACCCAGCAGGGACCCCCGGTGCCACCGCACAGAGCCTGGCTGGAGCACTGAGATCCCCAGGGCTGGTTATCGCCGTTTCCTGCTGGCCCGGGAATGCAGGTCCTGGGCCTGGGCTGGGCGCCACGATCCCTCTGGCGTTGGCTCCGTGGTGCCAGGGATGGAGCCACAGCTCCCACCTGAAAGGGAAGCGCCGGCGCAGGGAACGCCGCTGGTGTCGCCAGCTGGCACAGGGGTCAGCGGCCTTATCCGGGCAGGAATGAGGAACACGACGTCCTAGAGGGAGACAGCAGGATTATTTACAGCACCAAAATCAAGGGTGGAATGCAGAAAGGCTCCGGGAGGTTCAAAGCTGCGGCTCGGCAACACGTGGGCATTTTGTGCCGTTTGATTCTCGATGTGAGCTCGGGGCTGGGGAGAGGCTCTGGGGCTCTGTGGGTTATCTGCCGGGGGGAATTGCTGTGTCACATCTGCTCAGGGCCTGTCTTAGCCCCGTGGGGACATCTCCAGAGGCAAGGGAAGGGCCACCCTCCCGGTGAGACCGTGTCACCTGCGTGTGCCTGTGGGAACAGCCACGTCACAGCAATGCCCGCCCTTTTCTTCACAGGGGGACCCCCTCCCAGGACAGCCCTGGGCCACAGCAGCAGGGCTGGCACCAGCACATCCCCAAATTGAAGGTTTTGCAGTGCCCAGAGGGCATCTGGCACTGGGCTGCCTGTCCTCAGCTGGGACCGGCCGGTGCTCTCTGGACAACCCTTGTTCCCGCTCTGCCTGAGGTCACCTTGAGCAAGGGCTGTTATCTTATTTGTAAAATAGGTGTAAGATATCTGCCTGCTCCGGGGGAACACCAAAGTGCTCAGCAAGGTCTGCTCAAGGCCCAGGGACACGAGCAGAGCTCAGCAGCTCCCGGGGCTGGGTGGGAGCAGCCCCAGCACACACCTTCCATCAAAAATTCCTGGCCTTGGAGCAGCCCCGCAGCGTTGTGGGAACATCGCCTTTGCCTGGAATCCGGGCTGGGGGCTGGCTCCAGTCACTGCCTCCCCCCCACCTCAAGGCTTTCTGCCCACTCTGAATGAGGAAAGTCAACCAAAATGAGGCTTTTTCGCTTAAACCGTTGAATTCCAGTGAAGGGAGGTTTTCCAATTTGGAAAAAGAACCAAAGAGGAATTTTTCCCCTCCAAAATGTGGGAAAATGTGTGGAGGAGAACGTGTGGCTTCTCCTTCCTTCCACCTGCTCTGTGCAAGGCGGAGCAGGGGAGGAAAGTGAACGTGGTGCCATCACTGCTGCTATGTGGCCTTGGGCAACTCATTAAGGCCAAAAAGCTCCAACCTCAGATGGGAGATAAGCCATGAAATAAACCCGCTCACTGCTGGGGGCTCTGGGGTCAATACCTGCGGAGGTGCTCAGGTGTCTGATGTGAGGACCCGTGGTGCTGCAGGTCCTGTCGCCCCTGGCCAGAGAGATCAGCTGCCAGATTTTAGATGAAAGGGCCAGCAGCCTGCCCTGCCTTTCCCAGGAGTTTTAGGCAGGGTGTTGGTGCTGCAGCCGTGGCACGAGGCCGGGAGCCAGCTCAGCTGCCAGCCTGCCTCGAGAGGGCATTAAAGTTAAATAAACCATTTGGGGCCAGAGGGATGCGGTGTCCAGGTGAAATCCAGTGGGATTCACTGCCCTGAGCATCACCCAGGGCTTGAGGGAGGCTCTGCTGGTGCCCTGGCTTCTGGTCTGGTCCAGCCACATCCCCAGGGATGCTGGTGGTACTGGAATCAGCCAGAATAAACTTTCTAACACAATTTGAAGCATTTAGCCTTTAAACTCTCTTCAGCAACTTCAGAGAAGTGGAATATTTCTATTCTTTATATTATTTATTACTAGTGGTCTCATGCAGACCTGAGGGAGCTCAGCCAGGGCAGCAAGAGGAGGCAAGTTTACACTTTCCCTTCAGTCAGCACAAGTGGGTTGACCCAAAAAGCTGCAGATCACCATTGTTTGTGTCTGTCCATGCACTGAGAAGCTGCTTATTCATCCAGGACAGAGCCTGGCTTATCTCAAACGAAAATCAGGGGAATTAGGGGGTGGTGAGCTCCTCACGGGGCAGCAGGTACCCATCAGCTGCTGCTGCCCTCCAGGTGCACATAACTCTGGAATTCCCTGGTGAAGGTGGTGTCCATCCCTGTGCCAAGGGCCACGTCCACCCCGTGTGAGCCCTGCTGTGGCCTGGTCCTGCCTCGGCCGCCCCCGAGCTGCTGCCCGGCCCTCGGCACAGGGAACATCCCACCCTGCTGAAACCTTCACGGATTTCTCCAGGCGCCTTTTCCCGCTGTTATTCCTGCTCGAGGGCCTGTCCCACGTGTGGGATCCTCTCCGCAGCACTTGGCATCTCTGTAGGGCTTTGCAAAACGCTCACGGAGTGCAGTGAGGGCTGGGAAAGCCTCGGAGCAGAACCCTGGCCCGGGGGACAGTGGTGCAGCCCCGTGCCAGCCTGGCCGGAGCCCCCCTGCCCACCTGCCGCAGGAAGGACGCCTGAGGCTCGGGCTGGCCGCTGACCTCAGCACGTCCCACGGCTGAGTGCAGGCCTGGCCGCAGCCCCTGATCCTCCCTACGTGCCCCTCTCAGCCCTGCCGCCCCCAGGCCCCGCTGGCCCCGGCCAGGCAGAGCCTGTGGCCCCACACGGGCGGTCACTGGCACCGGGCGGCAGCGGCTGCTGGGTCTGAAGGAGGAGCATCAGCGCCTGCTGTGGCCGTGTGGGCCGTGAAGCAGAGGGCCTGGGGGTGGCTGCGCTTCCCGCTGGGGCTGGGCGTGTGTCCCTGGCACCGGGGGGGCCACGGCCACAGCGATGCCGTCGGTGCCACCTCCTCGCCGCGGGAACGGTGGGGCGGCGGTTCAGAAAACGGAGAGCAGTCGCTCGGGTAATTCATAGCACCGCCGGTGTCCTTGGAAGGAAGCGCCGGTGTGCCACAGGCCGGGCCACCACGCCAGCCCGCCGTTAACGGGTGAGTGGCGCTGCCGCAGAGGGACCGGGAGTGGCCACCGTGGCACAGAGGAGGCTGCAGAAGCCTGTGCTGACACCTCCAGAGGTGTTCACACACCATCGTGGCACCAGAGGGCAGAGATAAGGCTTTGCATGGTGCCATGATTTAATTTTTTCGTGGATGACGCCTTTGGAAGGTTACCTGGAACTTTGGACTTCTGGGCTTTATCAGGTTTGCTTTGAAGTGGCTGCAGCCACTGTGTTACTCTCAACCCCAGCTCCAGGTTAATGGGGCTTCTGCATGCAAACAGGAAAACTTGGGGATTTAAAATTCGCTTTGCAGCTTTTTAAGGTACTGTCCAGTGCCTTTATTTTAATTCTCACATGTCCAATAAAAGAATTTAATCCCAGCCGGTGCCAGGTGCCACAGGACATGGTTTAATGATGGGCTTGAACTTGATGGTCTCAGGGGTTATTTCCAACCTAAATTCTTGATTCTGTGATTCTCTGTCACTGCTGCCTGTCCCTGGGATGTGTCTCAGGAAGGAGCAGCAGAGGAGCTGCTCTCTGCCAGCCCTGCACAGGGGATTTGTGATGCATAATCCACCCATTCCAACCTGGCTCCCACCCCTGGAACCAGCCAGAACTCAGCAGGGCTGGTTACACCAGGTAACACAGAGCACACACTGGGCTTTCAGAGCGCTGGGAATGACGGATGGTGAAGAGCTCTCAGGGGTAATTAAACCTCAGAAGCACTGAAGGAAACTGCAGCTGGGAGTCAGGGATTTAGGCTGAGTGTCGGGTGCTAATTCCTCAAACACTGAGGGCAGCCCCTCTGCACGAGCTGATGGGCTCAGTTTGGTGACCAGCATCCTCAGGCTGGGGTTTCAGTGATTTTTGTAGTTTCAGTGAGTGACTGAAAGCCTGTAAAGGCAGCAGTGCAGCTGGGAAGTCTCTCTGGTTATTAAACAGGGCAGTGTGGGGCAGGAGAGCAGGAGGGTGAGGGCTCAGGTTTGGTTCCTTGGCCGTCGCCACAGGCCGGGCTCTCTCCGGGCTGAGCTCAGGAACTCAGGTGGCTGCTCAGGAACTCACTGAGTCACACAAGGCAAATATTTTTCCCTTTGATTTTCACCCTGGGAAAATATTGAGCTGACCTTGTTAATCCCACGTGTTGCAAGCCTCCCCCTGTCCTTTATCGAGTTTCGGCCGCGGGATAGTGTTACCAGCTTAACACCTCTGGCCTCTCCTGCCAGCATCCTGCCTGGCCCTGGGCCACCCTGCCCGGTCTCCTGGCCTTCCTGACTGTCCCAGGGCTGTCTGGCCAGCAGGGCCACGCTGGTGCTCCTACCCAGGAGGGATGGAGGGAGAGGAAAAGCTGGATGGCTGCAGTGGGCTCCAGCCCGGTGCTGCACATCTGCAAGGTGTGTGAGCCAGGATGGTGATGCCAGAGGAGATCCTGCCAGCTCCCAAGGTTGCAACATCCTTCACAGCCTTCATTCGTGTGTCTGGAATGATGTTCTGAGGATGCACAAAGTGCTGGGGCCCTGCTCAGTCTGAGCCCAGCACCTGAGAGCCTGCACAAGGACCCTGGGGTGAGCTGTGCCTGCAGCTGAAGGTCTGAGCGCTCCTGGCCGTCCCTTTCCAGGGCATCCCAATCTGCAGATGGACTCCAGGCCAAGTGTGCAGCTCCCACCTGGCTCCAGCTCCTGCCACTCCCAGGCTCCAGCACCCACAGCAGCCCTGGGCTGGTGCCAGCGTGCTCTGCGGAGTGTGACCTGCTCAGCTCTGGGTGTCCAAACTGCTGCTCGCTGGGGTAAAACAGATCAAGTTTTTGTTTGCCAGCACCGAGAGCTGCTGGGGAGAGGGTGTGATTAGAAACAACATCGCTGCTGGCATGGACAGTGCTCAGCACCCGTGTCCAAACAGCCCTGGAGCTGTGCCAGGATGGGGCTCTGCGATGCCAGGGGTGAGGGGGGCTCCAGGCAGGCACAGGGCGGGCAAAGGGAGCGCAGAACGTAGGGAGGAAATAGTCAGTGCCCCTCTCCTCCCGATATTAAGGGACAAGTCCTCTCCCCGGCCTGGTGCCCGAATAAACAGGCTGAGCGTTGCGTAAGCAGGAGGGTGGGAACTCGCCGTTCCCCTCCGGAGACGGGCAGTGCAATTCCAGCTCCCGCGCCCCCCGTGCCGAGCCCTCGCTCAGGTTTCCCCCCACCTGCACACTCCGGCCAGCCCCCCGCCCTGCCACTGCCACCGGTGGGTGCTGTCCCCGTGGGAAGGTCCGGGAGACGCCAGGGCAGAGCCCCTGCGCCTGCTGTGCGGCCGCTGCAGTCCCGGCGGGTCCGGAGGGGGGTGGCGAGAGGGGGCAGGAGGTCCCTGGCGCCCGCCCTGGGCATCGGCCTGAGTCCGTCCTCCCCAGCACGGGGGATGCTGCAGCCCCGGGGACGCGGCTCCCGAGGCTGCGGGGGAGGCGGCGCGGGGTGGCCACGTCCCCGGTCAGCCCCAGGCGGTTCCCGGGCAGGGCACCTCGAAGGTGCCCGATGCGGAGCGGGATGGATGCAGGAAGGGGAGCGGGAGCCCGGCGCTGCTCCCAGCGGGCTCCCTCTGCCGACAGCCGGCCCGGCCAGGCCGCCGCTGCACGGACACTCTGCACCTCCTCTCTCCCAGACCCAAAAATTTGCATTAGGGGAAAAAAAAGCCAAGCGCAAAATGCGTCCCCCAGCCCCGAGAAGCTGGACAGGCTCAGGGAGGAAAAGCTGGAGCTCCCACCCCATCCCCCAGCTGCGGGACCTGGGGAGCATTTTGCAAATATAAATAAAAATGAAATATTTAATTTCCTTTTTTTTAAAAAAAAAAAATTTCCCTGACAAAGTGCTGTTCCGAGAATCCTCCCCCAGTGAGGTGGGAGGTGGAAAGTGTTTGGCGGGGGATGACCACGGGGAAACAGCGGAAACTGAGGCACAGAATTGTTGCCTCCACAGTGGCTGATCCCAGGAGGGGTCCCGGCTGCTCTCAGCCCTGTGCCGAGGCCACCAGCCCCACCTGTCCCCCCAGGCCAGCTTGTACGCACCGTGAGAGCCGAGGGGACACCAGTCCATGCACTGGGAAGGGTCACCCGAGGGGCCACGGTCTCTGGAGGGGCACCAGGAGCGCTGCCCGGATCCCTGGCACCGTCACCGCAGGGACATCGCCTGCTCGGGTGCCACATGGCAGCAGATCGAGGGGGCACGGGGCCACAGCGGCGATTTGGGAGGCTGCGGGTTCGGGAGAGCAGCTCTGGAGCCGTGGGAAGCAGCAAATCCCGGGACGTGCAGGCAGCTGGCCCTGGTGTGTCCAGCGGTGACCGTTCTGTGCCCTGGCGTGGCCAGTCCCAGTGGTCAGGCTGGGGTGGGCAGCGGGCACGGACCCCCGAGCTGGGCTCCGGCCGTGGGCATCGTGGGGTCCAGCGGAGCTGGGGTCAGCAGCAGTTCTTCTTGGGCTTGTCGTTGGGAGTGAGCTTGATGGAGTCGGTTAAGTAACTCTCGAAAATCCCTTTATACTGGAACAAAACAGAGGAGGGAACGGATGAGTAACATCAGCTCAGAGCCAGCCTGAGCGGACCGAGGGACTGCGGAGCACCGGGGTTCAGTCCTGGCTTGTGATTAAGGGCAAAATCCGGGGAAAAGCCACCTGTGCAGGGCTTGGGGACAAGGATGTCCCCGTGGGACGGCCGCTAGAGGACAGTGCTGGCGCGCTGTGGGTGCCACATGCCGGGTTCCCATCACCGCGGGCTGAGGAAATGGCAATTCTTACTCCTTTCTAACTGCTTTAGGATCTGTTTGAAGAATCGCTGCTGCATTTCTCATTCCCGGGGCTCTCCCTTACAGAAGGAGCTATTCCACATGGGAGGCTGGGCTGGGAGGGTCTGTCAGAGCAGCCCCGGCTGAATCCAGCTCCCACCCGAATCCCTGGCGCCGGCACAGGCTGGGAGCAGGAGCAGGGGGATTCTCACCGTCGTTAGCGCCTGCTTTGCCAGGGTCTCGAAAGCCTCGGCCACGTTGATGTTGTTCTTGGCACTGACTTCAAAATACGGGATGTCCTTCTCCTTGCACCAGGCTGAGGCAGTTTCCTTGGGCACCTGCGGGAAGGGAGGATGGAGCCACAGCACGGGGATGGAACAGGGGAAACTCCTCCCGCATCCAGGCACTGCTGGGCGAGGGCAGGGTGCTGGCAGAGCAGGCAGCTGCCCGAGGTTGTCATTCCTGCTGCCTCTGGGGGGGACAGTCTCTGCTTATCAGCCGGGGGATGTTGTTTATCCCCTCCAAGAGTCATGGGGCAGGTGGCAGCTCCTTGCCTGGAGCCCCGCTTCTCATGTGAGGATGAGGAGAAGGCTGGCTCTGCAGGTGAAGGATCGGTGCTCATAAGCCATTGGAACACGAGGGCATCCCAGTCATACAATCATGGACTTGTTTAGGTTGGAAAAGACCCTTAAGATCGTCAGGTCCAACCAGCACGGCCAAGGCTAAACCATGTCCCCAAGTGCCACATCTGTACAACTTCTAAACCCCTCCAGGGATGGTGACTCCACCACGTCCCCAGGCACTCATCCCTCTCTCCCTCCTCCACCCTTACCTGCCGATCACAGAGGTCTATTTTGTTCCCCAGCACAACCATGGGGAAATCCTGCTCCCTTGGGATGACCTTCTCCAGAAAGTCATCTCTCCAGTTGCCCAGGGCCTCGAAGGACTCCCTGTCTGTCACGTCGAAGGCCAGCATGCAGCCGTCGGAGCCTTTGTAGAAGGTCGACACCATGGACCGGAATCGCTCCTGTCCCCCGGTGTCCCAGATCTGGGGCAGAGGAGGGCACGGATGCACCACCACGACACGAGCAGGGTGGCTGTTTGCAGCCCAGGGGAGCGGCTTCAGGGGGTGCTGAGCCCCCAGAACTCCTGCGGGCTTCCAGTGTCGTTCACAGATGCTGAAAATTAGGCCCTGCACCTCATGTCACCAATCGGCTTTTGGGCACAGCTGGACAGGGTGGGACACACACGTCCTTGGGACCAGGGTGGGCACCCTGGGCAGTGCCAGCCCCACTCACCTGCAGCTTCAGGGGGGTGTTGTCCACGGCGAGCACCTTGGTGAGGATGCTGGCGCCCAGCGTGGTGCGGTAATCCTCGTAAAACGTCTTGTGCACGTACTGGTGCAGCAGAGAGGTTTTGCCCACACTGGTGACGAGGAGAGGGACACTGGTGAGGCTTTGCACTGCTCAGGGGGTCGGTCACAGCAGGGGCAGGGGCTGCACACCAGCACACACGGGGGGCTTCCCTCCCTCGCCAGCACCGCTCCTCACCCCAGAGCTCCAATGATGATTATCTTCAGATCCACCTTCTTGCTGGCATCCATGGGCAGTCCCTGCGGGACGAGAGGGAGTCACACGGGGACGGGACTGCCCCCCGACGAGCCCTGTGGTGCTGGCAGAGGAGTGGGAGCAGCTGCTGCTGCCCAAGTTCTCTCCCTGCTCCCACCCAAGCACCCATCCCGGGCCCACGGACGTCGCTGTGTCCACACCATCCCCATGCGGTGCCAGCACCCTGCTGCATTTGTGTCCCAGCCGCGGTGGGGACGAAACCCCCTGACAAGCCCAGCCCACGTCCCCGCCCTCGCCGGGCTCCGGAGGTGGCGGAGCACGTCCGGACACGCCGGCTCATCACCATTCAAAGCTGCCGGGAGCAGCTTCCCTGCTTCCCCCACTCCCTCTGCGGCGCAGTCCTTCCCCCTAAACCTGGCACACGCACCTGGGGTCCTGGTGAAAGTTCCAGCTCCTGAAGAACACCCCAGCCGGGTGGAGTTCCTTGGTGCCCCACGCACGGCCCAGGGAGCATCCCAGCCCAGGAGCGCCCCAAAAGGGTGTATCCCCAGCACGTCCCCGTGTCCCCACATGCTCTGTGCCTGGCCAGGACCTGAGCACCACCAGCAAAGCCCCTCCCAGGTGGGACAAGCATCCTCCAGCAGCCCCACAGCGGCCGGCACCGCGCCGGCCAAGGCACGGATGGAAACACTGGCAGCCTCATCCCTGCATTTTTGCCTGATGCGTTGGCCAGCCCTGCGCCATTCCCGCTTGGAACACCACCAGCGAACTCTCAGCTGTGGGGTCCAGGCTCCCTTGCACCCCTCTGCCACCCTGCTCAGCTGCTGGCAGCATCCCCGGCACAGGCAGAGCCTCCCGTCTCAGCGCGCACCAACTTCCCAGCCCTTTTGCCAGCTTTTCCGGAGGCCAGATGTTTTAAAACTCAAAATGGAGTTTCCCCAGCCTTTTTTTGCCTTCTCGCTGTTGCTCCGGGGGTCTCGGCTGCAGCCCTGCAGCGCACTCACCTGCCGGGGCATCCGGGCAGCCGAGGCTGTCGGCTCCGCTCCAGCCGGCGGCCCAGGGAGGGGAGAGGCGAGAGAGGAGGATCCAGGGAAGGGCGGCTGATTCCTGCCCTCCCGGGGAAGGCGTCTGCGGGGCCCCGCTCCGTGACATCAGCAGAAAGGGGCCGAGATCCCGCTGGGGTTGGCGGAGGAGCCGCGGGCGGGCGCTGGGACGTCCAGGGATTTTCCCTGGACTCCGCGGGTCTATGGAGTGTGCCCGGCTCGGGGTCCGGTAGGGGAAAGGCAACAAGGTTCTCCTCGTCTGCTGGAGTTTGGGATTGACTTTTGGCCTCTCGTCTTGCTCAGAATCGCCCCGGCTGCTTTCAGCCACCTCCCCGGGACCCCTTATCTGCGTTCCCGCTGGGGAATTTCTGAGGGATGAGCACAAAAAGCCTGGCGGGGCTGTCGGGAGCATCCCTGGAGCCATCCCGGACTTTGCTCAGGCAGCTCTGATAGCCTGGGGTGGGGTGGGATGAGCGGACTGGGGAGCTGGGGACAGGTGAGGAGGGGCTGGGATCCCTCTGAGGGGGCTGGGAGCTCTGGGTGGCTGCGTCTCCCTTTGCAGGAGAGGGGCAGGGTGGGAATCGGGAGCGTTTCCAGCGCCTCGGTTCGCTGTGCCACCACCCTGCAGCCCCCAGTCCTCAGGGGTCCCACCCAGCACCCACAGCCAGCACAGGCATCCCAAAAACACCCCAAAAGCAACCCAAAAAGAGGGAGCAGCAACCAGAGCTGGCGGCGTCTCCTGCAGGAGGATGTGTTCAATCAGTAAATGGGATTTTGGGCACCTCAGCTGCCACCACGGAGCAATCGAGGGAGCCTCTGGCCGTCTCTCCGAGCACCAGGCTGCTGCCCCGGGCTCGTCGGGGTGGGAAAACCTGCTTGGCCACGGCTGCAAAGGCAGAGCTGTGCTTCCCAACGTGCAAGGGCAGGCCCTGTGCCTTTGCCAAGCATTCTGCAGGATTTGGGGTTCGCAGTGGGAGTGAGGCGTCCCCCCATTTGTGAATCCTCCTGGCTCCCTCACCCTGAACCAGCAGTTCACCACTTGGTGGTCCCCGTGCCCAGGCTCTTGGGGTCCCCCCAAGACCACTGGCTTTTGCTTTTCCACTGGCTGCCGTCATTTTTGTAGATTTTTCCCCCTTATAAACCCTTATGGGATCTCGGGGAGGATCATTGCACTCAGCAGGACAAACCTTCCTCCCCCTCCCCTCCAGGTGTAATTTTGGGACCTGTCTGGCCAGAAAAATCTGTTTTTCCCCCCAGAGGGCAGGCACTGGGAGGAGCTGGGAAGAGGCAGAAGCACCTGAGCCAGTTCTCACTGGCGCTGGGTAAAAGGCTGAGGTTTCCCTGGAGCAGCTCTCTCCCGATCCCTGTTTCCAGCCTATTTTCACCACGCTGCTTCACCTTTGTCCTTGCAGAGAGACTTCATCGTTCAACCTCCCCCCACCACCAATTCCTGCCCTCGTTCCTCTGGCATGTCCCTGCTGGGACAGGGGTTGCTCACCCAGTCAGATGTTCGATGCCTCTCCACGTTGCTGGGGATGGGGTTTGTGGTCAGTCCCAAACTACAGCTGATGGCCACTTCTGCTTTAGGGCAGGCAGGGCTGTGCCCATCAGGGTACATCAGCCTCGGCTCTCGCTTTTGTTGGATTTCACAAGCAAAGAGATTTTCCCGAAGCTCCTGCTCTCCTTATGGCCCCTGGGGTGAGGTTTTCCCTGGATGAGGGCAGCGGGAGAGGTGGTGTAGGGGAGGTGATGTCCAAGACGCTGCTCAGCAGCTCCAGCAGCCACAGTTTCAATCCCGTCCTGGTTGCTCCACCACGTCAGCAGTTCTGAGGGAAAGGCGTGGGTTTTGTGCCCTGTGACTGTGAGGAAGGTGATGAAACCCAGGCTGGGCACTGGGGACGAGGAGAGGACGGGCTGTGCTCTGCAGGGAGGGAAGGAAGCAGAAGGCATCCAAGTGCTCCCTACACTGCTCATGCTCTTTGGGGGACAGCAGGAAGTGGGGTGCTCCTTACTGGGATGCTTTTATTTGCTGGAGCAACGTCCCCCCACCCCAAGCCTGTCCCCAAGAGGACACAGAATGCTCTGGGATCCCAAAAAGTGCACCAGAGCAGTCCTGGTGGAGTCCAGCTCTCTGCCAGCTGGCGGCTGGGGACGCTGGGTGGTCCCTGTCGTGCTGGGGGAGCTGGATGCTCCCCCCAGCCCCTGGGCTCGTGCTCAGCAGCACCTTGGCGTGCTAAGAGTTAAGGTGGAAGAGGGAGAGGAGACCTTTGTCCAGCTTCCCCAGCACCTTATCTGGGACTGCAGCAGAGGTGAAGTCAACACAGGAAACGTTTCAGAGCCCACACTGGTCAGTGGCACAATCAGTGCCTCTGGGTAAGGCAGATATCTGCTTTTACTGCAAACCACGGGGCCGAGCCGCAGAGTTTGCAGCCAGATCTGAATATTCCAGAGCTCTCAGACCCAGCCCCGAAGGCTGCTCTGGGCTGGGAAAGATGGAGCAGGCACAAAGCCTGATCTGGGCCTTGCCCACCCCGGCCTTGGCACTGCAGGGCCTCCCTTCAGGGTCAGTGACGAAAAGAGAGCAAAGTTCTGGATAAAAATAACCCTTTTCTGTGCTTCCCCTCCTCGCTGCCTCGGGGGCATCACTCACCAGCCACGGCTGCTCGAGCATTGTCACACACCCCTTGCACCACCAGCAAGCCACATGTGCCACGGTGACCCCTGGGCACCCCCATGGCCAGGAGCCCCTCTGGACCCCCCCACAGCCCCCCGCAACCCCCCAGGCCCCTTTGAGCCAGCTCAGCCCAGAGCTCAGCAGCTGCTTTGCCCCTTCTTGCTTCCAGGACCCACCAACCACATGGCCGTTGTGAGTTCCCCAGGGGAATCAAATCTGGAAATCACCTGTTATTCCAGGAGTTTCATGGCACAGAAAGAGCCCCAGGGCCTTTCCAGTCTCTTTGTAACCTTGTTTGCCAGCACTCACTCAGTTCCCTGAGGAGAGGTGCATTCCCAGTACTCCCAGTCCCTGCTCCCAGCCTGGGGGATGCTCAGGGATGGCCACGGCCACCTCCGGGGACTTTCTGCTCTCCCTGGACAAAGCATCCTCTTCTTTCTGCCCACCTGGAAACCCCAGGGGAAGCTCGGATCACGGTGGGTGTGCCATGGGTCATCGAGGGAAGAGGGCAGGATTTGGGGAAGGAGGATTTAGCACCCCAGAGCAACCCCCTGAGGCCTGCAGGATTTCTGCTGGGCTCCTGCTGACAGAAGCATGGCAGGTTTGGGTTTGTTAAAACTTTTATTGGCTCATGTTTAAAAAATAGAGGCTCTGCAGAGCAGATCACAGAGCTGCTCGAGACGTTTTTATGTTCATTATGACACCGTGTCCTGGCCTGGACTGAACTCCTGCCGGGCTCTGCAGCTGCACCCCCGGGTGTCTTCATCCCCCTGGGGACTCTGATGCCACGGTGACATCCCCTGCCTCGCTGAGGTCCATTCCTCTCCTGCCCCACGGGGGTGCCGCAGCCCTAAGGGACAGCGGGGGCCAGCCCCACCAGGTTGTTGCCACGGTCGAAGACGGAGTAGAACTGACGGATGAAAACGTCTCCCAAAATCCAGAGGGGCCCGGCTGGAGGGGGGATGTCATTCCCCTGGAAGCCACTGGTGCAGAAGACCTCGCCATCAGCGTTCTCCTGGGGAAGGAGAAGTGGAAAGCCGGGGATGGAGCCGAGATCCTCGTGCACATGGAAAGGCACAGGAACGGTGATGGAGCAGAGAGCAGCAGGGTTTGTCACCCCCTGGGACACACGGCCCGGCTCCTGGGGTGGGTCTGGGCCACCTCTGCCACCGGAGCGGCCGGGATTTGGGGTTGGAGGTGCTGGGGGAGCTGCAGCCATACCATGAGGGTGTAAGCCTGGGCGTTGAGGGTGTAGGGCAGCCCGTTGATGGTGAAGGTCAGCTCAGGCATCGTGTTGAGGTTGCTGCAATCCACCAGGTACTGCAACACCAGCAGGGGCTCAGGGACTGCCCACGGGGGTCCCTTCCAGCCAGGACGGGGTCCCAGGGCTGTGTCCCCACCCTGGCTCTCACCTCTCCATCCACAGACACAGCACCAATCAGGTTTTGCAATGTTTTGATCTCCTTGGTGGGGCCTGCGATCAGCGACGTCCCGGTGTCCACGATGGCCTGGCAGCCGTTGGCACAGAAAGTCACTGTCCCACCCAGCTGGATGCTGGAAGAGGTGAGAAGGACCAGGAGGGATTTGTCCTGCTCTTCCACCCCAGCCCTGCCTTCGCGCCCTGCCCAGCACCACTCACTTGTCCAGCTGGATCTGCCAGTACCCTTGCTGGGTGACTGGCACCCAGTTCAGGGTCCCCGTGAAGCGGGAGGTGTCAAAACCCCCAAAAAGCAGCTCTCCTCCCAGGGAGGATTCGGGGTTCCTGGAGGGAGGAGGAGGAGGAGGAGGACATATGAGGGTTTTTTTCCATTTAGCGTGGATTTACACCCATTTGCTTCCCACAGATGCTCTTCCTGTAAGGCCAGAGGTCTGTGATGCTCAACCTGCTACCAAACAACCCCTCGCTACCTCAGTAAAATATCCCTATTTTAGCAGCCCCTCCTGCTCCCTAAAGCAGTGCCAGACTCCAAGCAACACCCCGTGTCCGTACGCGCTCATGTAGACAGAGAAAATGGGCAGCTCCACCAGATTTTGGGCCATCATGTTGTCGAAGACAGGAGTGACCCCATCCACGGCCAGGGAGGGATAAGCCAGCCCCAGGATCCCATCGAACTCAGCGTCCAGGAAGGCTTTTCCAGGCTCACTGGTGCTCTCTGCAAACTGCTGGTTGCTCACGGTGAGACCCTCGACCTGCAGGGAGGAGGGGGTTCCAGAGGGGTGCTGAGTCCAAAGGCAATTCCCAGGAACATTGTCCAGAGCGGGAGGACACAGAGGTCACTCACGACTACTTGGTCGGATCCGATGATCCCTGTCAGGCTCCCGGTCCCGTACTGGATGGAGAAGGGGGTCCCTACCACCTGGTAGGTGCTGGACTGTGTTGGCTGGAACCTGGTGTGCCCGGCTGAGGAAGGAGATGGGATCTGTCACCAGAAATCCTGGCTTTTTCCATGGCCACCACACCTGCCAGGAGCCCCCATCACTGCTGGTGGAGCAGCGTGGTGTCCCCAAAACTCCTGGTTGTGGGCACTTTGCCGAGGGACAGGCTGGAGTTTTGAGGAGGAGTAAAGCCGATCCCATTTCAATCTGACTGAAAGGTGTGAGGGTTTTCAGGGGCAGCAGGATCAGCTCGTGCAGTGTTTAATGAGCCCCGAAGATGAGCACTGCTGCTCCTGCTTTACAGCCAGCAGCAGCCCCACGGGCACAGCGCTATCCAGTCGTATTCCCCAATTCCCGCTGGGCTCTGGGGCAGCCCTGGGGCTGTTCAGAGAAGCTCCATGTCCCACGGCAGCAGTCTGGGCTCTCCAGGGCTGGCATATCACTGGCAGCCTGTACAAGCCACGCTTGTCCCGTGCCGAGCCCTTGGGCAGCCAGCCCGGAGCTGTGCCACGCTCCCCGTGCCCACCTGGCCCTGCCACCCTGCCCTTGCTGACAAGCCACGTTCTGTGCCGTCATCTCTGCCTCTTTCCTTAAAGGCGGCCACAAGAATGGCCTAGAGAACAAAGCTGGAATCACCCGTGGGCCGACAGCGCTGGGTCCTGCCGATGGGATTCAAACACGGCCTCTGGGGCACCCCCTGCTTTCACGCCCGCGTTTCTGCGATCTGTGTGTGACTTGCAGGGCTCAGCTGGGTGGGGAGGGTCCCCCAGGGGCTCAGGGCCGGGGGTGCTGGTGCCCTCGGGGAGCCCCTACTCACCGCAGGCTTTGCTGGCGCAGTACACGGACGGCACCCAGAGGTTGGAGGAGCCCGTGTCGAACACCACGGTGAAGTTCTGGGGGGGAGTCCCGATGGAGATCTGCCCAAAATACTCCATCTGGGAAAGGGTGGAGCAGAGACCACCGTGAGCTGCCAGCATTCCACAAAACACTGGCAGAGAGCAGCCTGTGCTGGGGTGTGCACGGGGCACGGATGGGGTCAGTGCGGGGGATGGCAGCGTTTGAGCCGTCACAGCCGTGCCACGCCGGGTGAAATGAAGGAGATAAATATTTAAGGAACAACAATGGAAACTGAGGACAAAAGGCAGGAGGGCGGGTGCAGGCACCAGCCTCTTCCAGAGCCTTTGGGAACAGGATGTTCACACTGCTGGGGAATGGGATGAGCCTGGGGGAGCCCTGTCCACCCCTGGGTGCTCTGTGGTGGGATCTGCTCTGCTGAGTGTGTAACCTTTGGAGCAATTCTGTCTCGGGGGGGCAGGCAGAGCGTAGCCGGGAGGGAAGGGGCTGGCAGTGCCTGCCATGAATGCACTCCCTCGTCCTCATCCTCACATTCCCGGGAACAAAGGGCCAGGCGGGCGCGGGGCGGGCAGCGAGCCCCGGCACGCCGGGCACTGCCCGCAGGCGTGGGATTTGTGGGAAGGAAGCGTTTGGGCATCGCTCAGGCAAATAAGGGTGCTCCGCATGCCCATCCCTCTGTGCCGCCCCTCTTACATCCAGGTAGTTGATGAGGGGCTCGTTGGTGTCCGAGAAGGCGGCGCAGTCCTCGCTGTCCTGCACCTGGGCTTTCCAGAGGTGGGAGAGCCGCCCCTGATCCCGCAGCAGCTTCCGCAGGGAGCGGCGCCTGGTCAGGGGCACCCTGCAGGAGAAGGGTCCTGGTCACTCACGCGGGTGCTGCCGATGTCCTGCAGTCCCGGTGCCCACCCTGAGGGTCCCGGCACCGCCAGGATGCAGGTCCAGAGCCCACATCCCCCACAGCAACACTTTCCAGTCGAGGCACAGCAAAACAGGGGGACTTGACGTATTTTAGGAGACAGCAAATCGAGGCCAAAGCCGGCAGGAGAGCATCCGTGCCCTGGCAGTGACAGGACGGGCAGGAGCTCAGTGTGACTGATGGAAAGCACCTTCAGGCTGCGAGAGGCGAGCAGGGCCAAGGGGAATCCATGCCGGCGTTTCCTGCCCTTTCTGCCTGCACAGACCCTGCTTGCAGACCCTCCAGCTGCCGACAGGCTCTGCCCAGAGGGATGGAGAACCCCGAAACCCCGGCGTGGTGCCACCACTGCGGCACATGGGGTGTCCAGGCAGGGATGGAGCCCAACTCTGCCCGCCCATCCCGGCGCTGGGAGTGAACCCCCCGAGAGCCGGGCTGCACCCTGGGGACCCCCTTACCTTCTCAGGGCGCTGGCCAGGGCCAGGCAGAGCACGGCCAGGAGGAGCAGGCGCTTCATGTCGCGGCTCGGTGGCTGTGCGGGCACCGGCAGCGCCGCGGTGCCGCTCTTATAGCGACAGGTCCACCCGCGAGAATGGCCCTGCCCGAGTCAACACCGGGCACCGGGAGTGAGTCACTGGCCACGGCCCAGGCGAGGCAGAGCGGGCGCTCCGGGGTCACGTTTGCTTTTCCGGGTGAGGGCGGCGTGGGGGGACCTGTGGGAGCTGGGCAGGGGCTGTGCCGGCTGATTTTGGGGCGGAGGAGGTCCCGCAACAGGAGCAGAACAGGGCTC
>WBMZ01009068.1:0-33233 GCA_013400975.1 Atrichornis clamosus | reverse complement strand
TGGGGGATATTAATTATTTTTTAATTATTCTGATGATTTCTCTGCATGCCCTTTGCGCGGGAGCAACCCTCGGGCGCTAACGCTGTATGTCAAGGAGCTGAGCTGAGCTGTTCCTGTCCCATGAATGCTGGTGGATCGTTGCCAAATTTTTCTCTTTCCTCCCCTTTTCTCTCATTCTTTTTCTGTCTCCCCTCCCCAGCATATTCCCTCCCATTCCCCCCCCCAAAAAAACCCTTTGTCTTTTCTTTCTGAGCCTTGTAAGTGTAAAAGATGACTGATTTCGTTTTTGTCTCGGGAAAACTGCAAATAAATTATGAGGAAAAACAAATGATCATTAAAGAGGTGGAGGGAGGAGGCCAAGTAAATCCATCCCTGCTGGGGTGCCCAGGATGTGTCTGTCCCAAATCCCACCCTGGGACACCGCGGAGAGGGAACAGGGCTACAACTGCCAAAGAAGACTTTATCCCCCTGGCCGGGGCATGGAAACAAGCAGAGCACCGCGAGGTACAGCCCAAGCCCAACCTTTCCCTTCCCAAGGAGGAGGAAGAGGAGGCAGTAAGTGAGGGCTGCTGGGCCCTGGCAGGCACTGAGCCCCCCCCCACCCCAGCTGGTGGGAGCAGGGGCGGGCTCGGAGGCGCGGGGAAGGCTGGTGAGCTCCCCTCCTCCCCCAGCAGCGGGACACAGCTCTGGGCTCACCAGTGCTGGGAGAAGCTGCCCAGGGAGGCAGTGAGCACCCCCCACCCGTGGAACCTCTTCTTTTTCCCTTCCTCCCCTTCTCCCAACCCCTCAGCTCACCCTTCGGACACAAACACATAAAAGCCCCCCAGTCTCTGGGATGGCAACAGGGGGCTCCTCCTGCCCCCCCAGGCCCCAGGCAGCTCCCCGGGGGCAATGTGAAGGCAGGGGGTGCATGGCCAGGTGCCCCGTAGTCTGAGCTGTCCAAGAAATAATTGGGGGAGGGTCTTTGGCATGAACCTTCCCCCGTGGGTGCTGGCCCGGTGCCAGCCTAGGTGTCCCCTCAAGGTGGACAACAGTCACATCAGCCTGGGGGGCTGAGGACCCCCGGCCCAGCCCCAGAAACCCCACTGGGGCAGCTGTGGAGATGGGTGGAGGGCTGGTGGTCCAGAGCAGGAGACGCTGGGCTCCACATCACATGATTTCACAGCAGGAATTCTGCTTTCGGGCCTAGGAAGAGAAGGAAAGCCATCTGTAAAGCTCACCATAACTCCTCAAGAGTTTGGGGGTCCCAGGGCTACGCACCCAGGGTCCCACACAGCCCCTCTCCTGCCAGAAGAGGCCAGCATGGCACAATCCCAGCCACAAAGCTCACTACACAGATCAGACCCCTCATCCCTTCCTTTTGGCCAGAGCAGGCTCCAGGAACCAGGATGGGCATCACCCCCTCCAGCCGCAGGGTGCAGGACAGCCCCAGTGAGGGGCTCTGCAGCTGGAACTGGGGCACCCAGGCTCCCTTCAGGCCCAAAGCCTGCGGGAACAGGGGTGATCCCCTGCTTGGCACCGAGAGCCATGCCCTAGGATTCATCCATTGGGGGTGACCCCAGGGGTGATTCTCCATCCACCCCCAGCTTCTCAGCGACGGGGCGACTCCCCTGTGATTCATCCATGTGCTCCCTGCCCTCCCCAGCTTCTCAGGGAGGGGGTGACACTCCACACTCACCGTTTTGTAGAAGGCTTTGGATTGTGCCCCCAGCACTTCTGATTTGGAGACCAGGTCGTCCAGCTTCTCCCCACGCTCCAGCAGCGACTCCATGGTGTTGTGCTGCCAGAGAAACACACGCTGAGCCCCAGCACCGCCCCCCTCACACCATGTGGCAGGAGGCAGAAGGTGCCACCACCTCCCAGCCCACCTTTCCCCAGCCCACCTTCCCACAGCCCCCCTGGTTCTGCAACACTGAGGGACATGGGAATGTGGCCAGGGGCAGGAGCAGCAGAGATTCCATGGGGTCACCAGCAGGGAGGGGACTGGTGTTTGGTGGGGGGCACAGAGGAGGGGTCAGATTCCCGGTGCTTGCGTTGGGCCAGCTGGGAAAAGCCCAAGGGAAAAAAGGAGGGGGAAGGGAAAAAGCGGAAGAGGTAAGGAAGCTCCCACACCAGGGAAGTCTCCAGTGACTGGCGTGGGGTGACCCCAGCCCTGCCCGACAGTGTGTCCCCAGGGCCCACTGGCTGTGCCGGTGGGCATGTCCAGCTGTGGCCCCGTGGCCTCACCAGAATGATTTTGGTCTCGTCCAGCTCTGCCTGCACTCGGGTCATCGGGTCAGCATCGCGGGGGTTCTGGGGAGGAACAATGAGGCGCTGGCACCATCACAGGGACACCGGGGTCCCCTGGGCACGGCCCCACAACACCAGGGCCCCGGCAGGGGCCAGTGTCACCCGCCTCCCGCTGCCATTCCCAGGGCTGCAGGGAACACAGGAACCCTCTGCCCCGACACCCTGCAGGGTCCTGGGGGTCGGTACCTGGTATTTGCTCAGGTATCCGTCCAGGGCAGAGTAGCTGATGGTGGCAGGGGACCCCGACGGCCAGTCCATCTTGCTGACCTGCCTGGAGAACTCATCCAGCACCTGCCAGGTGAGGAAGCAGCAGTTACCACTCAGCAGCTGCACCTGTGCGGCCACAGTGGCTGGAGGGATTTGCTCACCAAAATAGGAGATTTTTGGGAAGGGACCTCAAAGTTCATCCAGTTCCACCCCCCTGCCATGGGCAGGGACACCTTCCACTATCCCAGGTTGCTCCAAGCTCCATCCAACATGGCCTTGGACACTTCCAGAGATGGTGCAGCCACAGCTTCTCCGGGCAGCCTGTGTTAGTCCCTACCACAGGGAAGGATTTCTGCCCAATATCCCATCTAACCCTGCCCTCTGGCAGTGGGAAGCCATTCCCCCCTTGTTCTATCGCTCCATCCCTTGTCCAAAACCCCTCTCCAGCTCTCTTGGAGCCCCTTTAGGCGCTGGAAGGGGCTCTGAGGTCTCCCCGGAGCCTTCTCTTCTCTAGGCTGGACTTTCCCAGCTCTCCCAGCCTGGCTCCCTGGCAGTGGCTGGAAAGCTGCTGGTGACAGCAGATGAACATGAGCCCAGGTGTGCCCAGAGAGCAAGGAGGCCAGTGGCACTTGGCCTGTACCAGCCGTGGTGTGGCCACAGGCTCAGGGCAGTGACCATCCCGTGCTGACCTTGATGAGACCCCCTCAAGTGCTGGGTCCAGTTCTGGGCCCTCACTCTGACACGGACACTGAGGGTCTGGAGTGTGTCCAGAGAAGGGAATGGAACTGGGGAAGGGGCTAGAGCACCAGGGGCAGCTGAGGGAGCTGGGGGGGCTCAGCCTGGAGAAAAGGAGGCTCAGGGGGGCCCTTCTGGCTCTGCACAACTCCTTGACAAGAGGGGGCAGCCAGGGGCAGGTCAGGCTTTGCCCAAGGAACAAAGGACAGGACAAAAGGAAATGCCCTCAAGCAGTGCCAGGACAGGTTTGGGTTGGATATTAGGAAAATGCCTTCACGGAAAGGGTTGTCCCAGCCTGACAAAGGCTGCCAGGGCAGTGGTAAAGTGCCCATCCCTGAAAGTCTTCATAAAATGTGTCAATGGGGCACTTGGGGACATGGTTTAGTGGTGGACTTGGTAGTGCTCGGGGAATGGCTGGACTCGACGGTCTTCGGCGGCTTTTCCAACCAGAACAACTCCACAATTTCCTGAAATGCTCCTGCCCTCTGACCAGTTTGGTGACCCTCCTCTTCCTTCTCCTCCTCCTCCTCGATCCCTTTTGAACGAGCTGAGGGCAGAGACAGGAACGAACAACCTCGGCGCACGAGGACCGAAGCGATGCCCAGGCTGAGGTGGCTGCCCCTGGCTGTCTGCAAAGCCCTGCACATGCCAGGGCGTGGAGACTGGAGGAGCAGCTCCCGGCCTGTGCCCTCACCTTGTCCAGCAAGGTGAAACAAACCCGCTGTGGATACTCATTGTCTGCAATCACCACTCCGGCCAGCCCGTCGTTCCGGACATACACGTGGCACAGATACTCTGGGAAAGAAATTCCCGTCAGAGAGGCAGCAAAAGTCCCGAGAGAGGTCCCTTCCCCAGAGCCCACCACCTCCCACCCAGCCCCCACAGCAACCCCCTTCCCTCAAACCACCCTGGCAGGTATCATCAGCAGCTGCATTCTACATTATTAGGAAAGCAGGAAGGGCTTAAAATTTGTGGCTCAGCCCCAAATTGTGCTGTGGCAGGGGACCACAGCCAGGCCATGTGGTGCAGGACATGAAACCGACGTCCCAGAGCAGCCAGAGGTAAACAAAAACCAGTGGGGGAAGAGATCAGCCTGATTTTAAATAATTTTAATGAAGAACAAGGCCGGGGTATCATTAAAGAGGCTCCACCAGCCAAATCCGGGCCACACCCCAGGTGTCCTGGGGCTCGAGAGGCATGTGAAGCAGGGGACGGAGTCCGGAATGAGGCAAGAATTTGGGACACAGAGCCTGGGCACGGCAAAGCTGGCACAGCCACCCCCATGGCAAGGGGTCTGAGAATTTAGGGGGGGCTGCAACCCAACAGCTCCAGGGGTCCCAAGAGACACAGAGAGAGCATGGACACTGGCAGCAGGTCCCTGCTCCCTGCAGAACATCTCCTGCGCTGGGCTGGGCTCACACCTGGCTCAGCAACTCACGCCACCAGTGCTGCTCAGCCAGGCAGTGGTTTTGGCCTGACTTTTCCCAGGAATGGGGCTGGAGGAAGGTGGGCACTGCTCTCACCTTGCTCCTTGACTGAGGCCCTGCTGCCCAGCGCCGAGCGCTCCGTGATCAGCTGGCTCGTGAAGGTCATGAACTCCTGCACACTGCGGGGACAGAGGGGGTCAGTGCTGGGGGGGTCAGCTGGCCCACAGCCCCCCAGTGCGATGGGGCAACAAACCCTTCCCCCTCAGCCCTGCCACGTTTGGGTTGTGGGGCTGCAGCTGAGCAGTGGGTTTTCCTTGGGGAAGAGGCTGGACTCTGCACCTTTGCAGAGTGGCAGCCCCTGAACAAACACCTCCAGCCACCACCACCCACACCCCTCCAGATCTTCCCCCGACCCCCAGGAGCACCCAGATCCCTCCAGCTGCAGTGACAGACTCTTGTCCTTGGGCTGAACTTGCTTTCTGGGGATTGAGCAGAAAGTAAAAATGCCATTGAACCTGGATCTGCCCAACCAACACCTGGTGAGCAGCTGCATCAGGGAATCATGGAATGGTTTGCATTGGAAGAGAGCTTAAAGACCATCGAGTTCCACCCCTTGCTGACACCTTCCACTAGAATCATAGAATCATACAATATGCTGAGTTGGAAGGGACCCATCAGGATCATGGAGCCTCTGGCTCTGCACAGGACACCCCAACAATCCCACCCTGTGCCTGAGAGCATTGTCCAAATGCTTCTTGAACTCAGACAGGCTTGGTGCTGTGACCACTGCTCTGAGGAGCCTGTTCAGCGCCCAATCACCCTCTGGGGCAGAACCTTTTCCTGATATCCAACCTAACCCTCCCCTGACAAGTTCCAGCTGTTCCCTCAGCTCCTGTCCCTGGTCACAGAGAGCACAGGTCAGAGCTGCTCCTTTGCTGCCCCTTGGGAGAATGTTGAAGAGCTCAACGAGGTCTCCCCTCAGCCTCCTGCAGCTGAATAGACCATGTGTCCGAGCCACTCAAGCCCCTGCAGCTTCCCCTCAAGGCCCTTCTCCATCCTCATAGTCTCTCCTGGATGCTCTCCAATGGCTCAATGTCTTTTTTATACTGTGGTAGTCAAACCCGCCCCCAGCACTGGAGGTAAGGCCGCCCCAGCCCCGAGCAGAGCAGGACAGTCCCCTCCCTGGCCCGGCTGGCAATGCTGGGCCTGGTGCCCCCTCAGAACAGGGATGTCCCTCCTGGCTGCAGGGCACTGCTGCCATGTTCAACTTGCCATCACCCAGGACCCCCAGGTCCCTTCCTGCAGCAGCTCTCCAGCCTCTCGTTCCCCAGTCCATCCACACACCTCACCCCAGGCGCAGATCCGACACTTTCCTTGTTAAACTCCACACAGTGGGTGAGTGCCCATCTGTGATTTGTCAAGGTCTCTCTGCAGGGCCCTCAAGGGAGTTGAGAGCTCCTCCCAGATTAGTGTCATCAGCAAACCTCCTTCATATTCCTTCGAGTCCTGTGTCCAGGTCGTTGATGAAGATGTTGAAGAGCACAGGGCCGAGGATGAAGCCCTGAGGAATCCCACTAGTGACCAGCAGAGTCTGATGTCACCCCAGTCACTCACTGCCACTCTTTGTGCCTGACCCGTGAGCCATCCCATGATGTGTCTATCCAGCTGGGGGCTGGACAGTTTGTCCAGAAGAATCCTGGGAGAGATAGTATCAAAAACTTTGCTGAAGTCCAAAAATATTCCATCTACTGGCTTTCCTGGATCAACCAGGTGGGTTACCCTGCTGTAGAAGAAAATCAGGTTCAATAAGCAGGACTTTCACCTCCTGAAGCTGTGCTGGCTGTGACTGATGCCTGCGTTGTCCTCCAGGTGTTTTTCGATACCTCCCAGAATAATTTTTTCCATGATTTTATCAGGCAGTGAAGTGAGACTGAGAGGCCTGTAGTTTCCAAGGTCCTTCTTGCCCTTCTTGAAAATTGGAACAATGTGACAAATTGCTCCAAGCCCCATCCAACCTGGCCTTGAACACTTCCAGGGATTCAGCATCCACAGTTTCTCTGGGCAACCTGTGCCAGGGCCTCACCATCCTCAGAAGAAGGAATTTCTTCCCAATATCCAACATGACCCTGACCTCTGTCCATGAGATATTTGTCTATTCCCCCTTATCCTGTCACAGAACCACAGAATCACTGAGGCTGGAAAATTCGCCAAGGCCATCGAGTCCAACTTGTGACCAATCCCCACCTTGTCACCAGACCAGAGCACTGAGCGCCATGTCCAGGCGTTTTTTGGATACCTTCAGGGACAGCGTCTCCACACCTCCCCGAGCAGCCCCTTCCAGTGCCTGACCACTCTCTCCATGGAAGATTTCCTCCTGATGTCCAACATGAGCTGCCACTTGTCCAGTTTGAGGCTGTTCCCTCTCCTCCTGTCCCTGTTCCCTGGGAGCAGAGCCCGAGCCCCCCTGGCTGCCCCCTCCTGTCAGGGACTTGTGCAGAGCCAGAAGGGCCCCCCTGAGCCTCCTTTGCTCCAGGCTGAGCCCCTTCCCTTTCCCAGCTCCCTCAGCTGCTCCTGGTGCTCCAGCCGCTTCCCAGCTCCTTTCCCTTCTCTGGACACGCTCCAGACCCTCCAGGTCTCTCTTGCAGTGAGGGCCCAGAACTCGACACAGCCCTCGAGGGGCCTCAGCAGGGCCACCACAGGGACGGTCACTGCCCTAGGCCTGTGGCCACACCACAGCTGATACAGGTCAGGTGCCACTTACCTCCTTGCCCACCTGGGCACACCTGGGCTCATGTCCAGCTGCTATCAACCAGCAGCCCCAAGCCCTTTTCCAACTTTCCAGTCACTCTGCTCCCAGCCTGAAGCACTGCCTGGGGTTGCTGTGGCCCAAGACCAGGACCCAGCACTTGGCCTTGTTGACCCTCACACCACTGGCCTTGGCCCATTGATCCAGCCTGTAACTCTGTGCCTGTGTCCAAAGTCCTTCTCCAGCTCTCCTGGAGCCCCTTTGGGCACTGGAAGGGGCTCTAAGGTCTCCCTGGAGCCTTCTGTTCTCCAGGTGAATACCCCCAGCTCTCCCAGCCTGGCTCCAAAGCAGAGAGGCTCCAGCCCTCAAAGCATTTCTGTGGCCTCCTCTGGACTCACTCCAGCAGCTCCACATCCCTCTGATGCTGGGTCCCAGAGCCGGAGGCAGCTCTGCAGGTGGGGTCTCACCTGAGCAGGGCACAGGTGCAGAACTCCCCCCGCCCACACTGGGGATAAGCCCAGGACATGGGTGCCCTCCCCATCCCCGGGAGGATGTTCAACCCCAAATCCACCTCAGGCACCCAGCCGCCACTCTGAGTCAAAGTTAAGGAATATCCTTAAGCCAGACTTGCTCTAAGTCTGGAAAACACTTCTGAGCCCAGGCTCAGGCCAGTCCAACAGACTCCTCAGTGATCCCTCCTCACTCCACAGCAAAGGAGAAGAGGTCAAAAGTGATGAGCAAGAGTAAAATAAACCCATTTCCAAAACACATCCTGGGCATGCAGGGATTAGCCAAAATGAGGCAACACATTCCCCAATTCAGCTGAAAAATCCCAGAAAGAGTTATCTATGAGGGCTCAGATTACAGAGTTTGCTCAAACAAGAGTGGGAGCTCGCGCTCAGGAGGTGACGTGGTGCCCAGGAAACGTCACCAGACACAGACAACAGCCTGGCAAAGACCACGGTCTTCTCATTGCCTCCCATGGCTGGAAGCAGTTCCAGAGGGGGATTTGCCATTCACAGCTTACATGTTCCTTAGAGGGGTTTGCACTCCTCCCAGCCCAGACACCGATGGGATACCAGCTCCACAGAGACTCTGGAACCATCGGGGTTTCGGGCGCTGCAGAGAAAAGTCCAGCCCAAGGATTCCTGAACATCCTGAACATCTCTGATTTGGCAGAGAAGGAGGATGGACGCCTTTCTCCTGGTCTAAGGATCTGTTGGCAGCCATGGCCCCCACCATGATCCCAGGGTTTCATACTTAGGTTGAAAAAGACAATTAAGAACATTGAGTCCAACCACATTTCAGTTAAAACCCAATGTGTATAGTCCTCAAGGACACCTCTTCCACTGGGAATACTGCTTTTATTTCCCTGTATTCCTGGAGGAACTGCCCACTTAAGACTTCATTCTGCCTTCCTGACCCTGCCAAATTCCTTGGCAGATGTTCAGCAGACATGAGGCACTGACACAACACAGCCCTGTGCTCCTGCCCAGCAGGTTCCACAGCTCCCAGGAGCCACAGCCCTGTTTATCCCAGATCCAACACTTCAACCCAACTCTCTGGGAACTCCATAACCTCAACAACATGGATATGCATCATTTTAACCCACACTTCAGATAAACACACCTTAAACATCACACTAAGCTCTCACAGACCCTCCAAGCACCACCTGTGAATCAGCCCAGGACAAGGATCAAATCCCAGGAACAGCTACAAGACCAACATGCACAGAACACTCCCTCTCTCCAAAACCCATTGCTCTTCCCAAAATCCAAGACTTTTCTTTAAGCAAAGACACAGGGAAGTTGGCAGGGAAGTTGACAGCAAAACCACATAGGGAATTTCCTCAGGATTTGGGAAAACAAGAGCTGCAGCTACAGGGTGATTTGGGATTGGAGCTGATGTCACGCACTGGCACCACTCTGTGTCCCACTTGTTAAGAAAAAGATTTTAAAGACAATCTTACTTCAGTCTTTCCCCTTTACTCCTGGGATTGCAGAATCAAATGTGCCTGAGGCTCCACAAAACCCTGGCATGGAAAATCTCAGTCCCAGAGGACTATTTGGAGCAGGCACTAGGAATGACCTATTACACAGCAGGTTCCTGTTTTGTTTTACAACTTCAGCAGGTTCTCAGGAGCTGCTAAGAGCTCCAGGACCCCTGTGTACCCAGAGGGGGCAGCAGGACACCGGGAGCCTGGACTGGCATTGAGGGCTCAATCAGCTCACCTGAAGCCATTGGAATAACGTGATCAGGGCTTTGTGGGCTGGGAAAAACTTCAGATGAGCCCAAACGTCCCAAAGGAACCAGGAACCAGGTGAGCTCCCTAAGCCTGGAAAGGCCCAGCCTCCTCCCACCCCACCTGGGGAGGGAAAGGGCTGATCTCACTCCTGGGGCATTCCCTGCACCCCGATTTCATCGCTTGACTGCAGTAGAGGATTTGTGGAGCAAGACCTGACCTGCTGCTGTCTGGGACTCCAGAAGTTTCACTCCATTCCCAAAGCTGACCCATCACTGCAAGTGCAGCAGCAGGTCACAGGTCCCTGGGGAGTTGCTCAAGGGGTACTATCCCTTAGGAAAAGCCTTTCACTTGCCACTGCAGCCCCAGTGGGGCAGAAAACCTCCCAAAAGCTTCGGCTCCCCTGCCCTAAAATCCTGTCCAAGCCACATGCCAGCCTCCAGCATACAGGAACAATTCCCACTCCCCAGTCCCCCTCCAGAGATTCCAGCCTCCCGACACCCACCTGGATCTCTGGAAGAAGTTGAAGGTGGACACATCATAGGCAGCTTTGAGCAAATGCACTTTGGGGTCACCTTTGTAAAGGACACTTAGGCTGTAGAGCCTCATCGTGGCGGCTCCGCGGGCCTGGGGAGAAAGGAAGGGTTGGGGCTGAGGCCACGTGGGGCGAGGATGCCCCCAGGCCTCCCCGTCCCACCCCTGAGCCTGGGGCTCCCCCAAACCCTCTCTCCGTCCTTTATACGCCACCCCAGGCAGCCAGAGCCCCCCGACCCTCAGAGCCCACCCTAACACCTCATCCCGACCACCGCCCACTCAGGCCTCCGCACCCCAGCCTAACAAACTCTTGCCCTCAACTCTGCCAGCTATCCCAGTATAACGCAGTAAAACCCAGCCCCGTCACCCAGTGCAACGCGGCCACTCCTCCGTATAACTCACTTCAGCCTGCCCTCGGCTCCCAGTATGGCCCAGCTAGCCCAGCCCCGCCCCAGTACAGCCCAGTCCCCTCTGGTACAGACATTTCCCCACGGCACAGCCCACTTCCCTGCCCCCCTAGTCTGCCCGGTACCGACACTGCGGTCCCGGCTCAACGCAGACGGCGGCCGACGGGGCGATGTGCACGACCCGGAAGTGGAAGCGCGGTGACCGGAAGTGCCCTGTGCCCGCGAGCTGCCACGGCGCTCCTCCCGCCCTGCGCACGCGCCAAGCCCGCTTCCGCCCCTTCAGCGTTCTGGCCAATCAGCGCCCGCCTTTCCTCTCTCCGGCCTCAGCCTCGCGGCCAATCAGCGCCGCACTGGCGTCGTGGGGCAGCGCTCGTTCCACGCGGCGGCCAGCAGGGGGCGCTGTGATCGGCCGGCGCGTTCGGGGGCCGGGGCAATGGGGCGGGGCAATGGGGCGGGGCAATGGGGCGGGCCTGGGCCTGTTCCCGCCTCCCGCTCTGGGCTGGGGACCCCCGGAGGGGCAGGGTCCGTAGGGCGGGACCCCTCTGTGGGGTGGGACCCCCCCGCATCGGGGCACCCCCCGCTATCGGGGGACCTCTTCCTATGGCGTGGGGACTGTCCATGGGGTGGGGGCCCCTCGGGGGGACCGGCCTCCCGCTGGCGCTGGGGGACCCCCTGCGGGGTAGGGACCCCTCCATGGGGCTGTTCTGCCACTGGGGGGGGACCCCTCCGTGGTGGGGGCGCACTGACGAGGGGCGGGTAAGCCCCCAAGGGTTTCAGGCCCCTCTGAGGAGTGAGGACCCCTCTATGGGTGGGCACCAGCGCAGGGGCAGAGCTGCCTGAGCCCTCCCGTGCCCTCAGGTACCCCTTGCACAGGGGCAGGTGAGGCACTGTGGGGTGACCCTGTACCCCCCAGGCCCTGCTCTGACACCCACAAACCTTCTGTCTTCCCCAGAGCCCCCTCGGTCCCCCGTGGGGCTGTCACTCCAGGCTCCCTGGGGACCCTCCCCAGGTCTGTGTCTGAGGGGATGCTGCCACAGACCAACAACAGCAGGTTTTGGGGCCCACCTATGACCAAGGGTGCTCCTGATCCCATTGGGACCCCCATAGTCCCCCATTTCCCCAACACTGGATGGATGACACCGCTCCGGGCATGGCAGGGGTCACTGCATCCCCAATTCCAGCACCTGTCCCCGATCTGTTGCAATGTCTGGTGTCATTCCCAGCACTGCCAGAGCCTTTCCCATCCTTGGGGGCATGGAGCAATTCCCAGTCGCCCTCGCCCCTCTGCGGGTGTCTGTAGGCCATGCCGTGTCCACGGTCTCCATGGGAGCGTGCAGGTTGCCAAGCCGGCCGGTGGAGTGCTTGCCACCACCATCGAGCCGTTGGCATGACAACGGGGACACGGGTGACCCGGGGCGTGGTGCTTCGCGTGACGGGGTCGGCGGCCCCCGCGGGGAGGGTCCTGGCTGAGCCTCGCCAACGCACCGGGACGTCCCCACGGGCTGCCGGAACCCACTGCGCTGGGCTGGGACCCCGTGCTGACACCAGCCCGGGAGTTTATTGACACGTTAAGGAAGCGAGCAGGAGAGCGTGAGCGGAACCTCTGAAGCGAAGGATGTGGGGTGACAGGGTTGATCCCACCAGGGCCCCGGGCCCTGCTCCCTGCACCTCTGCTTGAGGCCTGGGGGAATTGGGACCCCCTCAACGGGTGCTGGACTGGGGCATCAGATGAGATAACGCGGCGAAAGTGGAGCATCCGCGTGTGGAGAGAGGGACGGAGCGAGGGACGGAGCAGCCCAGTGCCTGCCGGACGCCATCCAGGACGGGGCAGGGGGCTCCCCCGGGCCAGGCACCACAGTGGGGGGCACAGGGGCTGAGGGGCCACGGCTTGGCCCGCAGCCCAACCCGCCCCACCAACTGCCCCCATGCTGGATCACCGAGCCAGGATGGAGAGCAGCAGGAAGGAGAAGGTGAGGCTGCTGCCAGAGCAATTCTGGGGGGCCAAGGGGGCCAGGGGGTGCCCTGTGGGTGTGGGGAACTGTGCGGATCCTCATCAGGATTCTGATCTCCCCTGGAGCGAGAGGCCAAGTGCTCCCAGCATCTCCCAAGGTTTCAACAGAGGTAGCTGGGAGGATGGCTGGCGGGGAGGACACCAGCTCCCGGGCAGCCTGGGAGCAGTCCAACATGCCCAGGAGAGTCCCCATCCCTGAGGTCATCCCCTGGCATGGCGCAGGCCCCACAGCATCGCGGGCTTGTGATAGAGCTGGGAGCATTTGTGGGATGCTCTGCTGGACTGGGATACTCCCACCATCCCGGCATCACCCTGGGCATCTTGCAGCCATGCAGCTGCATCTCCAGGATGAGATAGAGCCCATCACCTCCTTCAGCTGGTTGTCATCATTGTCACCGCAGCACCCAGCAGGATGACACAGGGCTTACCCCCAAACACCGGTTGTTTGCGGGAAGCATCCTCTCCCAGGTGTATTGAGCTCATGGGGCCATGGGTGAGGACAGTGGAGACGTTCTCTGTTGCCAACTGGGACACCAAGGGGACTCAGCATGTGCTGGGCCAACAGAGGCAAGTGTCACCAGCCACCTCAGCCAGCAGCCACATGGTTCCCAGCTCTATCCCTTTTGTGGGATGCACTGGATCACCCCATTTCCATGGGAAGCCGAGAGCCAAATTCCATCACATGGGAAGAGCCAAATCCTGTCAGGGAAGAGCCAAACTCATTGTTTTGAAGGCGAGTGAAGGGATGAGTAGGGGCATGTGGTGCTGAGATGAAAAAAACATTGGAGAAATAAAACTCGGATCCCCGGGTGCCAGCCCCGGCACGAGAACCCTCTGGCTGTGGCAGATCTGGTGTTCATTCCCATGCCAAGTGGTGCCACAGGATGGATTAGCACTGAATACCTTCAGCCACTGATGCAGGCGAGATGATCGAATCCAGCTCCATGCTTTCCTGGCAGGATTTTTCCAATCATCCTGGGCGAAACCCCCTCCGGATCACAGCGAACCTCTCCACTGCCGTTCCGGGATGTCTGGTGGCGTCCCCTAACCCAGTGGAGTCTGTGCTGCAGCCATGTCTCCTGGGGTCTTGTCTCCCAGCACCTGGGGGTCCAGGGCTAATGGAGGTCCCAGGGCTCAGGACCGGGATGGAGTGGGGAGGTGACAGGGTGCTGGAACCATGCTGCGGAGCCAGGACCCCACCCAGCTGTGGGTGGTGGCTGGGGCCACAGGAGCTCTGCAGGCCCTCAGAGGTATTTGGGCTGAGGCCCCACTTAGGGAGTTGGAGACCGAGGGATGGCCCTGAGGGGCCTGGTGATGTGCCAGGATGGAGAGCAGCTGGACTGAGCCAAGGCAAGGGGTGTCCCCAGTGTTGGGATGCTCTAAACCACACCCCAAATGCTTTACTGAGCCCCCCACCCTGAAACCTGTCAGGAAACAGCAGCAGCCTCGAAGCAAACATCTGTGCCAGTGAGAGCGTTGGAGCCTACCTGGAGCCGGTGACTAATGAGCCCTAATGCTGCCGACTGCAGCTGGTGGAGGAGTGCCGACTCCAGCTCCATCTGACAGCCGGGGCACCTGGCCCCAGCCCTGCCGACTAATGGAGGCTGCGCCAAGCCCAGGGTTGCTACGGAAAGGATAAACACGGATCCTGCCTGCCAGGTGCTTCCCTGGAGTGGGTCCTGTGGCTCTCCCTGGCAGCCGAGGCAAGGCAGCAATTCCCAAGAATATTCCTGCCCACCTGCCCTCTGCCCCACATTAGCCCCACATACGATGGTGAAAAATGGTACCTGCAATTCCCAGTGGGATACAGGGAGAGGGATGCTCCCAGGAGAACAAGGAAGACACCAGAATCTTCATCATGAGAGAGTCCCACATCCTTGGTGGGAGATGCTGTGCTCCTCAACAGCATAGAAGTGCTCCTTGCTGGGAATGACCCTGGGATTCATTGGAATGGGATGGGATCCCCATTGGTCACCGGGGTCCTGCTGGATTGGTGCCAGCTTCTACACAACCATCCAAAAATTCAGCTGGGTGACAGGGACAGCAGGACCCTGGTGACCAATCCTGGTCCTCAGAGACCCCAGTGCTGACCATGGGGTCCTGCAGGCAGCACCAGAAGGGAACCTGGGGCCTTGTGACAGTCCTATGGATTCCCTGGTGCATCTGTTCAGCTGGAGGAGAATAGCAGAGCGATGGGATAAGGCATTTCAGGGTGCCCATGCGCCGAAGGGGAAGACCAGGGCTGGGGGAAGGGAAATTTGGCTATTTCTTGCAGTTCAGGCTCCTCGCATCCCATATCCCTTGTCCCTGGCTGATGCTGTGTCCCGTGCAGGTGGAGCAGATCCTGTCGGAGTTCCGGCTGAAGGAGGAGGACCTGAAGAAGGTGATGTACCGGATGCAGAAGGAGATGGACCGAGGGCTCAAGCTGGAGACACACGAGGAAGCCTCTGTTAAAATGCTGCCCACCTATGTCCGCTCCACCCCTGAGGGCTCTGGTATGGTGTCACTCCCAGTCTCTTGTGTGTCACCCCCTCCCCATCAAGCTCCATGCAGAAGGCTGAGCCCACCTCGAGCCCATCACCTTGTACCCCCCATCCCCAACTTTGCAGAGGTGGGAGATTTCCTGTCGCTGGACCTGGGTGGCACCAATTTCCGTGTGATGCTGGTGAAGGTGGGCGAGGGGGAGGAGGGGCAGTGGAAGGTGAAGACGAAGCACCAGATGTATTCCATCCCAGAGGATGCCATGACTGGGACAGCTGAGATGGTGAGTGGGACACACAGAGCATCCTATCCCCTCCCAGTCCCCTTCACTGTGCATGTTCCAGTGGGGACACTGGAGGGGATACCCCCATTCCTCCAGCCAGCAGAAACCAGGGGGTGGCCAGGCCTAGGGACCCCATGACGGGGACAGTGTCCGTCCAAGGGCAGTGGGAGGGCAGGGACAGCCCTTGGCGAAGGCTGGACCTCCTGTCTTCCAGCTCTTCGACTACATCTCCGAGTGCATCTCCGATTTCCTGGACAAGCACCAGATGAAGCACAAAAAGCTGCCTCTGGGCTTCACCTTCTCCTTCCCCGTGCGGCATGAGGACATTGACAAGGTGAGGGGGTGACTGGGCAGCACAAGGGCTTGGGGGTCCCTAAGCCTCAGCTACACCCGCAGCCCCATTTTGGTCTGACTGCCATTCCAGGGCATCCTCCTGAACTGGACCAAGGGCTTCAAAGCCTCCGGCGCAGAAGGGAACAACGTGGTGGGGCTGCTGAGGGATGCCATCAAACGGCGAGGGGTGAGAGGATCGGATGGCTGGGGACACCCTGGCACCCCCGGCTGTCCCTGCAATGGGCGCACTGAAGTGAGGCTGCGCCTGCAACAGGGCCACTGAAGCCTGGTGTGTCCCCAGGAAGGGACCACTGTAGCGCAGCTGTCCCCATGACAGGACTGCTGGAGCCTAGTGTGTCCCCAGGAAGGGCTGTTCTGTGTGTGTGTGCACACATGTGTATGACACATGCCCAGATCCTCACCCCTGGGGACCCTCCACCCTAGACCCCTTCAGCCTGTTGTGGGACAGCCTGACCCCCTGTGAACCTGCAATGGTCCCTGTCCCCAGGACTTTGAGATGGATGTGGTGGCGATGGTGAATGACACGGTGGCCACGATGATCTCCTGCTACTACGAAGATCACCGGTGCGAGGTTGGGATGATTGTGGGTAAGACGCCCCTTCTGCAGGGACATGCGGCCAGGGACGGGGAACTGTCCCACAGCCCCGCTCCCCACTGCTCCCCCTGTCCTTTTGGGGGGACAAACCGAGGGCAGGGGGTTGACAGTGGCGCCCTGCTGAGGTCTCTGGAGGTTGGGACACCCAATGGCATTGCCTGGCCCCAGCATGGTGGTGGGAGCACCTTGGGAGTAGAAAGGGGGTGGTCGTTATAACAGAGCTGGTCCCCACAGCATGGGGCTGTCCCCAGGGGCTGACCTCTCCCCAGGCTGTTGGTGGTCCAGCAGTACCTCATTGTAGGGATAGAGGCCCATGAAAGGTGGCTGGTGTCTGGAAGTCGGGTTGTGGGGACGGGTTTGAACACTGCCAGTTCCATCCCCCACCCCCTGCAGGGAGCAGCCCCCCTCCTCCCTCAGCCCCTCACTCTCTTTAGCCCCTCAGCCACATGCCACCTGGGCTCCGCATCCCCTCACCTAGGTAAACATGTGCTGGGATGTTTATCAGCTCCTTGGGGCCGGGCTGGGCTCAGCACAGCACTCAAAGCCCCCAGGACCCTGCCATGGGGATAAGTGGCCAGCCAGGGCTGTGGGGACACTGGTGGGGGGCAGGAGGGATGTCCATCCCAATCACCACAGGACAGGGACATGTAGCTCGAAGCGCAGCCCCCAGCCACGGTCTTCAACGCTGACTCCTGGTGCTCATGGAGTAGCAGGTGCTGGCTGTTCAGTTCCTTTACTCTGAAATGAGGTCTAGTATGGAATCATGGAATTGTTTGGGTTGGAAAAGCCTCTAAGGTCATCGAGTCCAAACGTTCCGCCAGCACTGCCAAGGCCACTACTAACCCATGCCTCTGTTAAATTCTGCTATGGATGGGGACTCCACCATTGCCCTGGGCAGTCTGAGCCAGGGCTGGACAGCCCTTTCCATGAAGGAATTTTCCCAATATCCAACAGAAACCTCCCCTAAGTGCAACTTGAGGCTGTTTCCCTTCTATCTTTGGAGCAATCTGGCCTAGTGGAAGGTGTCCCTGCCCAGGGCATGACAGTGGAATGACATGAACTTCAAAGTCCCGTCAAACCCAAACCATTCCATGATTCTACAATTTGATGATTCTATTGCATCCCAATGCCGGGTGGAGTAAGGATACAGATCTGGGACATGTGTAGTAAGCTCCCAATCATCCTCGGTTCCAGCTTTCATGAAATCACAGAATAGTTTGGGTTGGAAGGGACTTTAAGGATTATCCAGTTCCATGCCATGGGAAGAGACACCATCTACTAGACCACATTGTCCAACCTGGCTTGGAACACTTCCAGGGATGGGGCAGCCACAGCTTCTCTGAGAAACCTGTGTTAGTCCCACCCACCCTCACAGGGAAGGATTTCTTCCCAATAGCCAATCTAATTCTGCCCTCTTGTAGTCTAAAACCTTTCCCCCATGTCCTATCATCTCTGGAGCCACCCTTGAAGTAGTTGTATACCATGGTGCCAGTCACCAGATTGAGGAATATCCCTGAGGCTCTGTACGGGTCCCAACCTCCATCCTGGCACATGTCTGGACCCTCTCCAGTTCTTCCCCATTGCTGCACAAGACTATCCCAGCTTTACCCCAATGGAGACAGGAAGGCTGTGGCAGGGGGGTGTCACTGTTGCCCCCCCGCCGCCCGGATCCATCCCCAGTTCCTGGCAGGGACGGGCTGTAACGCCTGCTACATGGAGGAGATGCACAACGTGGAGCTGGTGGAGGGCGACGAGGGGCGGATGTGCGTGAACACGGAGTGGGGGGCCTTTGGTGCCTCCGGGGAGCTGGACGAGTTCCTCCTGGAGTACGACCGTGTGGTGGACGAGACCTCACTTAACCCCGGTCAGCAACTGTAAGGAATAGGAGAGATCCAGCTCCTCTGGGCATCCCTCCCGTCCCCCACGCCACGCTGGGCACAGCCCCCCAGCATGGGGGTCCTTCGCCCGGGCTGTGCTCACGCACGGGAACACATCCGGCAAGGAGGGGGGAAGGAAAGAGGGGTTGCTGTGGGATGTGACCCCCCAAATTCCAGCCCTGATGCCGCCCCCTCACCTGTGCCCCCTCCCAGGTACGAGAAGATCATTGGAGGGAAGTACATGGGGGAAATCGTGCGGCTGGTGCTGCTGAAGCTGGTGGATGAGAACTTGCTCTTCAACGGGGAGGCCTCTGAGAAGCTCAAGACCCGTGGGACCTTTGAGACCCGCTTCATGTCCCAGATCGAGAGGTATGAGGCTGGGGGTGGCACCCCCAAGCTGGCCTGCCAGGCTGCATCACACCGGGAGGTCTGTGCTCTCACTCCACACTGGTCCAGGTGCACTGAAGGGTCTGTGCTCTCACTCTACACCATGTGGGGATCCCCCTATTCCTTCACCCCACACCAGCCTGCTCTGACTGTCCATCTTGGAGTTCCCACGTCCTGTCATCCCCAACTACAATGTCCCACAGCAAGGGCCCATCATGATGCGCTGTCATGGTCCCATCATCCAATACCTGTCTGCTCTGTCCCTTATTGGGGTCCCCATGTCCCATCACACTACATCATGGGGGTCCACATCCAGGTCCCTCTGCCCCATCACCCCACACCAGCTCACTACAGCAGCCCCACGTTGGGGTCACCCATCCCATCATCCCACACCAACCTGCTCTGACTGACTCAGTTGGGGTTCCCCATTCTTTCACCCCATATAACTGCCCCATGTGAGGTGCCCCCATCCCATCTCTCCCCCAGCCCTCTCCAGCTGCCCCACCCAAATTCCCCCCCCACTGACCCCCTTCTCTCCCCCCACCCCAGCGACTCTGATGACCGCAAGCAGATCTACAACATCCTGTCAGCCTTTGAGCTGCTGCCGTCGCGGACAGACTGCGAGATCGTGCGCCGGGTGTGCGAGAGTGTGTCCACACGCGCCGCCCAGATGTGCTCGGCTGGGCTGGCCGGCGTCATCAACCGCATGCGCGAGAGCCGCAGCCAGGACACCCTCAAGATCACCGTTGGTGTCGACGGCTCTGTCTACAAGCTCCATCCCAGGTGGGGATCCACAGAGCCTTCCTCCCGCCGACATCCCCATCCTCCTCCTTCATCCCCCAAGCCTTGACCCCATTCGTCACCTCATTTGTGACCCCATTTTCCCACTCCCCAGCTTCAAGGACCACTTCCACGCCACAGTGCGGCAGCTGACACCTGGCTGCGACATCACCTTCATCCAGTCAGAGGAAGGCAGTGGGCGCGGGGCCGCCCTCATCTCAGCCGTGGCCTGCAAGATGGCCTGCATGATGGGGCAGTGAGCTGGACTCGGAGGGGGGATGGCGGGGAGCTGGTGGTCCTGCTCGGAGCACTGTGGGAGGAGACACGGACGAGGGAAGGAGGCGGCTCCAGCCCCCCAATAAACGGGTTGTGTATGGACTCTCTGGGGCCACTTGGGCCAGTGCTCCTCGTGTTCCCCCCGTGCTGGCAGGGAGACACCCATGGAGCTGCCCCACATGTATGGGGTGGCAGAGGAGCTTCCTGTGCCCTCACCCCATCACATCCTCACACAGCTGCAGCAAGAAGGGCTCAGGTGCACCCCAGCCCCTTCACTGGGGGAGAGCCCACCCAAGAGGATTGGCCTAGAGATAAGGGGCTCTTTGGGGGTACTCAGGGGTCATGGTGGAGGAGCCTCCCACCAGTGAGTCCTGGGGTGCAGATACTGACTGGAGTGCACCAGAAATGGGCCAGATGGAGGGGGCCATTTTGGGGGGATCCCCTCCAGTCATGTCCCCACAATGGGGACAGGGTGGGGAGCAGGGCACCCTGACCCCCCAAACTGGGCATGGACACACACCAAGGGCTAAATCCTGCTTCCACCAGCAGTAGCACCCAAAACCCAGTGGATCCCATCCCACAACAAACAGGTGGACACACAGGTCACCTCCAGGGCTGTTGCATGCTCCAGGGTGCTGGAGCTCGGACCCTTCCCAATTTCAAAAAGTCACAGAATCAGCCAGCTTGGAAATAACCTTTGACACCATGGAGTCCAACCTATGACCTAACACCTCCCTGTCAAACAGACCATGGCACTGAGTGCCACATCCAGTCTTTTCTTAAACACCTCCAGGGATAGTGACTCCACCTCCTCCCGGGGCAGCCCATTTCTATATCTAGTCACCCTTTCTAAGAAGAACTTTTTCCAGATGTGCAACCTAAACCTCCCCTGGCGCAGGTTAGGGCTGTGTCCTCTTGTCCTGTCGCTGGTTGCGTGGGAGCAGGGCCTGATCCCCACCTGGCTACAATCTCCCTTCAGGCAGTTGTAGAGAGTGATTAGGTCCCCCCTGAGCCTCTTCTTCTCCAGGCTAAACAACCCCAGCTCCCTCAGCTGCTCCTCATAGTATTTGTGTTCCAGACCTTCACCAGCCTCATTGCCCTTCTCTGGACACGCTCCAGCATCTCAAAATCCTTCCTAAATTGAGGGAGCCAGAACTGGACGCAGCACCTGAGGTGTGGCCTAACCAGGGCTGAGAACAGGGGAAGAATCACTGCCCTGGTCCTGCTGGTCACACTATTCCTGATAGCAGGCAGTACTCCACCATGTTGTTGTTCCCTGAAGGCTCTGGAGGCAACCCAGGGGTTTGAGTCTCTCTGAGGGTCTGGGGAACCCCAGGGTGGTGAGATCCTCCTGGGACACTACAGCATGTTGGGATCCCTTTGGGGGTTTGGGGCACCCCAGGGTCTGGGGCCCACTCAGGGTGTTGGGGTCAGCCCTAGGGGTATGGAACCACTCTATGGTATGGGCTGTCTTGGGGGTCTGGGATTATATTTGGAATATTTGGGGCCACCCCAAGAGTCTGGGGTTACCCTTGGTCATGGGGGCACTCAGGGTCTAGGGACATCTCAGGGTGCTGAGGTTACCTTTGGGCATCTAGGACCACCCAAGGGAACTGGATCACCACAGGGTGTGGGGCCAACTGGAGGTCTGGGACTACTGAAGGGTTTTGGTGTCCTCACAAAGCATGGGGTCACCCCACAGCTGGGGGGTGCATGTTATGGGGCTGGGGACACTGAGCGGTGGGGGAGCTCTGTGTCACCCCAAGGGTCAAAACCACCCCAGCAGTGCCGCCCCTGAAGCCCCCAGACCCACAGGTGGCACTGGGATCCCTACAGTTCATTGCAGGAGGGGAAAGGGATCCCTGTGCTCTGATTGGCTGCAGTCCTCAGCAGGATTCCCCATGTTTTGATTGGCTGCAGACAGCAGCAGCAGGGCTTCCTGTGTTCCGATTGGTTGGTACTAGAAAGAGATCCTTGAGCTCTGATTGGTGGCAGGCCTCAGAGAGCAGCAGTCTCTCTGTTCCGGTTGGCTGGGGGCAAACAGAAGCGATTCCCTGCGCTCTGACTGCCTGGGACTGAAGAAGACATTCCCTGTGCTTGGTGGGGACAGTGCCAACGCCGTGTGTTGGGGACAGCGATGATGATCCCAAGCTGTGGCAGGGCTGGTGCCAAGTGGGTGAGAAGTGACAATGCCAACTGCAGGGACCGATGCAGTGCCAGGCATGGGGATGTGCTGGTGCCCAGTGAGGGGACAGTGACAGCCGGGGCCACCCAGGTGTATGGAGGGAACCACTCATTCCACCCCGCAAGGGACAGTTCCCACACTACCGCTGGCACCTTCAGTGTCACTTCTGCCCTGCCAAGGCTGGGACAGGGCCAGACTGTCCCCTGCCAGTGCCTGGTGCCACTTGCCCTTGTCACCAAGTCCCCCCAGGGCAGACAAACAACACACGTGGAGCCAGAGGAGGGACTTTATTGTGGGGGAGGGGGGCAGCAGGGCTGGGGCAGGCATCAAGGTTTGGGGCACCCTTCACCCCTCACCTCCACCCTACAGAGCTGCAGCAGAGAAGGCTCAGGAACCCCAAGCACACTCCCACCCCTCAGGCAGGTGTGGGGTGCAGGATGTGAGTCACAGGGTGCAGGATGTGGGGTACAGAGTGTGTGACCAGGGTAGAGGATGTGAGACCAGGATGTAGGGTGCAGGATCAGGATGTGGGGTGCAGGACACAGGGTTCAGGATCGGGATGCAAGGTGCAGAATCAGGATGTGGGGTGCAGGATGTGGGGTTCAGGACACAGTGCAGGACTGGGACACAGGGTGTAGGATGTTCAGTGAAAGATCACAATGTGGGGTGCAGGATGTAGGTTCAGGATCAGTGTGTAGCGTGCAGGACAGGGGGTATGGGATCAGGATGCAGGATACAGGACAGTGCAGGACTGGGATGTGGAATGCAGGACATGGGATGCAGGATCAGGATGTAAGGTGCAGGATGTCAGGTTCAGGATATAGTGCAGGACTGGGACACAGGATGCAGGATGCGGGGAGCAAGATCGGAATGTGGGGTGCATGACACAGGACACAGGGTGCAGGACATGGGGCATGGGATCAGGATGCAGGATGTGGGGTGCAGGATGCAGAGTGCAGGATCAGCCTGTGGGATGCAGGATCAGGATACAGGCAGGCGCTGACCATGCTCAGGACCGGCATATGCCAATGGCAGCGCAGATGTCCCGGGGCGTGTCCCCGTTCTGCAGCCCCTCAGTGATCTGCTCCTGGAACTTCTTCACCAGCTGCTGGCACAGCTTGCCCATGGCCCAGCCCAGCAGCCGGCAGCCCTTCCGCAGCGCTGCCGTCACCGCCGCCTGCCACAGCCACCACGGGTCAGGGGGCCATGGGGAGATGGCCCCTGTCCCAGCCCCCCAGCCCCTCGTCACTCCTCACCTCGTCGGGATTGTCACCTGCCAGTGCCCCTATCTTCTTCAGGGCTTTGGTGCACAGGCTGCACTTAATCACCCGGTCCTGCACCATGTTGTCCCCATCAGCCACATCATCCCCGTCAACAACGTCATCCCCTTCAGCCATGTTCCCCTGTGGGGACACAAAGATCCTGTGGACTGCCTGGACTCTTGGGTAGCCCTGGCAGGAGTTGGGGGTGGGGTGCTTACCAGGGCCAGGCTGTCCCAGAGGTCCTGGCACTGCTGCTCCCGGCCACAATGTTTGGCCATGGCCATATCCCAGCACCAGGACATAGGGTCACCCTGGCAGGGTGGCGGGGCCACGGCCCGTGTTGCTGCATAGGGACAGGACAGTGAGCATGGTTGAGGACTGGGTGGCTGTCCTGTAGTCCCCGGGGGCCCAGGAGGTGCCCAGACCCCTAAATACCCAGGTACTCAGCCCCACGTACTCAGCCCCATCTCCACCATCCCTCCTGCCTGTACCCACATCCTTCTGTTCCCACTGTTCCCAGGTCCCCACGCAGACTCTGTCCCCAAACATCCCCAGGTGCCAGCCCCAACATGGACACCATCCCCATCATCCCTGGGTCCTTACACAGACCCCATCCCTGCCATCCTCAGGTGCCTGTGCCCGCACAAACCCCATCCCTGCCACCCCCAGGTCCCCATGTAGCCCCCAGCCCCCCAAGCCCTGTCATCCAGACCGCCATCTCCATCATCCCCATGTTTCCCCTGTCCCCTCCACCTAGGATGACCATCCCCCCTGGGAGGCAGGAGGGTCCCTGTTACCTCCCACCACCACCAGCACCAGGAGGAGGGTGGCAGCCATGGTGAGTCCACTGAGCGGGAGACAGGAGGTGACTGACAATGGATGGCAGCCTGCGTCCCAACACCTTTTATAGTGGGGCTGTGGGCTTCGGGGACGGGGGGGCCAAAACCCCTTAAAACGGAGCATTGCGGCTCCCCAGGGCCCTTCCTGCCTCACACCTCCACCCCCGCAGGAAGGGGACGGGGCGGGGGGCACGAGGGCGGGGTGCGGGGGGGTACTCAGGGGTACACGGGAGAGCTCAGCGGTTCCCAACGTCCTCAGGCTCGTCCCCCCACGGGAGCTGCCCATGAGCCCCCCAAAGTGTGGGGCACAGGGGTGCGGCCAGACCCCGGAGGGCTCCGGGGTGTCCATCCTGGGGTAGCGGGGGGTCCATCTCGGGTCCCCTTTATCCCATCCCGGGCTCTGGGGAGTCCAAGGGCTTGGGCTCTGTGTCCCCCCGAGGTCAGTCCCGATGCCCTCTCTGGGGTCGGTCCCGGTGTCCCCCCGTGGGGCCTCGGGGTCGATCCTGGTGCCTCGTTGTCCCCGTGCCCTCCATGTCTTCTCCGGGGTCTCTCCCCCCCCCGCAGCGGCCTCACGCTGCCGCTACACACAGCAGTTGCCTTGGTGACCTCCTGACGTCACTTCCGCCGCGCGACCACGCGACTTCCGGGGTTGGCGGCGTTCGCGCCCTTTCCCGCCGCCGCCCCACCCCCATGGCGGGTCTCGGTATCGGCGGCAACCCTCGACCTCTGACCTCTGACCCCGTATGTGACCTGCGGGACCTCCGGCCGGGGGCCGAGGGGCTCTCCCTGTTTGGGAGCCGAGGAGACCCTGCTTGAGGCGGCTGGGGGGACGCTTTGAGGCCCTGCAGCCTGAGAGGGACTGAGGGGGGTGGGTTGGGGATTTGGGGGGGACTGTTGTGTTCTCGGGGGGTTCCTGGTGCCAGGGAGGTGGCTGGGGGGGTCCAGTGCCGTGGGGAAGGGGGTTGTGCCAGAAGGAGTCGGGGGGGCACTGGTGCCTGGGGGGTGTGCAGGGGGCTATGCAGGGCCCAGGGTCCTGGGGGGTTCCAGCGGCCAGCGTGTATTCTGGGGGGCCTTCAGGTGTCCTGCTCAGGAGTGGGATTTTAGGAGAGGGTGGGATGGTCCTGTCACCAGATGCTCTGGGGTGGGAGGAGAGGGCAGGAAAGGGGGCTGAGGGGGTATGGTGTGTGGAGGGAGGGTCAGACCCGAACATGGTTTATGTTTTGGGGGTGGGGAAGGTAATTTCCAGGGGGACTGTGGTGTCTTGGAGTGACAGTGATGGCCAGCCAGGAGCTGGGATCCTTAATTCACCAATTTATTTTCCAGACTCATCGTTAGACCCCCTTGTCCCACACCATGTTTTCGGAGCAGGCGGCTCCCACGGCCCAGGGGCTGCTGGCCCCGCCCTCGGCCGAGCCCCCCACTTTCCCCAGGATGCCTGTGTCGGGGTACTCGGACTGCTCCCAGCCCTTCCAGCTGGCTGAGCGCAGCTTTTCCCGCCAGTACGCCCACATCTACTCCGTGCGCCTCGCCGGGATGCGGCCGGGGCTGGAGCAGCGTGCACGGAGCCGATGGGGTGAGCCGGGCAGGAGCCCCCCCTTTATCACAGCCCTGCCCCAGGAAAGGCACTGAGGGGCTGGAGCATGTCCAGGGAAGGGAACAGAGCTGGGGAAGGGTCTGGAACACCAAGAGCAGCTGAGAGAGCTGGGGGGGGCGCAGCCTGGATAAAGGAGTCTCAGGGGGTCCTTCTGTCTCTCCACAACTCCCTGACAGGAGGGTGCAACCGGGGCGTGTCCGGCTCTGCTCCCAGGGAACAAGGAACAGGACAGGAGGAAACAGCCTCAAGTTGTACCAGGGGAGGTTTGGGTTGGATATTGGGAAAATTCCTTCCTGGAAGCAGCTGTCCAGCCCTGGCACAGGCCACTCAGGGCAGTGGTAGAGTCTCCATCCCTGGGGGATTTAACAGCTATGTGGATATGTCACCTGGGGACATGGGTTAGTGGTGGCCTTGGCAACAAAACATTTCTGGAGATGCTTTAGGATTTTATCTCCGTGTTTGACCAGATTTATGTCTGGAGTCCAAAGTGAGTGAGTGAGTGTTCCTGTCTTCAGGCTAGAGGTACCCTGCAGGCATCTCTAGGGGCAGGATCCATCCCTGCTGGGGGGAATTCATCTTTTCAGGTAGGGGGTCCATCCCTGGCAGATTGTGATCCACCCAGAAGCTTCCTGCAGCCTAAACAGCCCCAGTGTACCCAGTTGTCCCAGTCTCCAGCAGCATTTTACACCCTTGGCAGAGGACTTGCAGCAGAGCCCACCCCAAACAGCTCTCAGATGCACAGTAATGATGGGATAATCCTGCTGCAGTTCCCACCTGGAATTCTGACCTTGGGACAAACCCCATTCCCCACAGAAGATAGAAGGGGGGGGTTTGGGCAGGGAGAACCCCATGGTTTTTTAGTCACATCACCCCACACACTTCTGGGAGCAGGAGTTGAGTGTGAGGTTTGTTGTGGGGGGCTGGGGGGCTCTGGCCAGGAAGTGGGATACAGGAGGTTGCAGAGGGGTGAGAGGTGCTGGTTGTGCCGGGCGGGGCCATTTCCTGGCCTGGGGAGTTGTGGTCCGGGGGTGGGACCCTCATGCTCAGAGTTTCCATCCACGGGATGAAGCAATGCTGGTGCTGCTGGGGCTCTGCCCCACCAGCCTGGGCATGGCCTGTGATCGAATTTGCTTCGGCTTTGCCCTTCTATGGGCAAAAACCCCTTCGGTGGAGGCTTTTGGGCCAGACGCCTGTTCTTGTGCTCTCCCCAGCCCCCTGGGCTGCGTAGAAGCACAGCCAATGCTGGTCCCACGGCAGCTGTCATTCCGTGGTTGGCCACTCCGGACTTTGCCAAGCGTGACGGGACCCAGTGGTTTGTAAAGCTCCACCTCCTGGAGTCCTGGGATGGGACCAGATTTCGGGGTTTGCCTCCCAGCAGGAAGTGCCTGCAGGCAAAAACCTGGAGACTGCAACCCCCTCCCCCCAAACACACATTTTGGGGAGTTTGAGCCAAAAATAAGAAACTTCAACAGGATTGTTTTTGTTCTGACTTGGAGTGTTTGCATTCCTGGGCTCAGGAATCTGTGTTTCCAGTTTGGGGTGCCAGGGATGGCAGTGGGGTGCTCTCCCCAGGACAAGAGTCACGTTCAGCAGCGCGTGATGAGCAAAGGGAGATTTTTGGGAGGGGAAATATCACCAGACAGGATGAGGAGCTGGCGCAGGTAATGTTGTTTTGGTAGAGGGGACCAAGAACAGGTCCCTCACCCCTCTCCAGGGCCTGAAGCTTGGAATGGGCTTCACAGGGTGGTTTAAATAGGGAATGCATGCACATACCAGATGGGGGCCGACGTACTAGATGGATCTGGTGCATCTCTGGGTCCCCCGGCATGGAGTGAGAAGTTTTGGGCTCAGCTTGTGGTGAGGGAAATTTTTGCTCCTCAGCCATAAAGTGGATGCAGCTGGGCTGCGATGCTTCTTGCAGCTCCCGAGGTTCCCCAGCCTGTATGCCCTGTGGATCCCTGCCTAAAGCCCAGGGACCTGTCAGCAGGTCAGGATCTTCTCTGGATGTGATGGGGATCCTGAATTCCAGCAGAGATCCGAGGCAGAAGATTTGACCCTGGCAGAGGTCAGGTTTGGGGGTGGTGAGTGACTTCCTGCCTGTCAGCTCTGAGTAGGATGTTTGGGTCATCCCTTGGATGAAGAGCAAGTACAGCAGCCCTTGTGCCCAACAGCAGAAACACTGTATCCCAGACCCTTCCTGGGCAGAGCTGTTCCTGGGAGCTAAACACCATCATGACCCAGCTTTCCCCCCAGTGCAGAGGAAATGCCTGCAGGCTCTGGAATGCTCCTTAGCCCCATCTGGCCCACACATGTCTGTTCGACGCTGTGCCTTGAGGAAAAGCAGGAGGCTTCCCAACATTCCCCAACGCCTCTCGCTGGCCTCGATGCTGGGGCCCTTCTAGCTGCTCCCAGCAGCCTTGCCCTGTGCCTGCCGTCACCCCGAGGCTGCTGACCCCCATCTCTCTGCAGGGAACCACATTGCACTGCGGAAGCTCTCGGAGCTGCAGGCAGGCGAGAAGTGCTGTGTGGTGGGGACGCTCTTCAAGGCCATGCAGCTCCAGCCCTCCATCCTGCAGGAGATCAGCGAGGAGGTAATGGGAGACACCCCCCTGGCACACCCCCTCCTCCTCTTCCACACAGCTTGGGGAGTTATGTCAGCACACCTGGGAGCTCAGCTGGGTTTCCATGGCTTCCCTGTGCTTGTTGCAGCTAGGGAACTGTCAGGGATTTCAGTTGTGTTTGTGCCACAGGATGGCCTGTGTCTGCACTGTCTGTGGTTGCACCTCTTGGTGTCAGTGTGTGTCTGTGTATGCTCCTTATGAAATCATGAAATCAGAATGGGTTGGGTTGAAAGAGACCTTAAAGGTCATCCACAGGCAGGGACACCTTCCACTAGACCAGGTTGCTCCAAGCCCCATCCAAACAGACCTTGAACACTTTCAGGGATGGGGCAGTCACAGCTTCTGTGGGCAACCTGTGCCAGGGCCTCCCACCCTCACAGGGAAGAATTCCTTCCCCATATCCAGTCTAAACCCATCCTTTGTCCATCTGAAGCCCTTCCCCCACTGCTTGCCACCACTCTTGCTCCGTGCTGCTCTTCTAGCCCTTGGAGGGTTTGGATCCAGGGGGATTGGCAGTGCAGATCCCCTTTCCCTGCCACAGGCAAGAGGGATGAGGGAAATGTCAAGGAAGCTCTGCCATCCCCATGTGGTGCCTGGGGCCCGTCTCCTCCCAGCCAGTTCACATTGGGAAGTTTGAAGTTCCCAGCACCCATCTGAGCCACTTCCTCCTTGGACACAGCCCGTGTTTGGGACACTGTGGGGAAGCGCTAAGTAAAACCAGCCCATCAGGGGGGATTCCAGCTGCAGGGGCCTCCAGCCAGGGTGTCAGCTGTGCCAGAGATGGGGGGCTGGGGCTGGGAAGGATCCTTGGGGGCTGCTGCTACTCACTGAGGCCATCAGAGCTGTCCCTGTCTCCTCACAGCACAACCTGGTGCCTCAGCCCCCCCTGCCCAAGTATATCCAACCCTCTGATGAGCTGATCCTGGAGGATGAGCTGCAGCGGATCAAGCTGGAAGGAGCCATCGATGTGCAGAGGCTGGTGACAGGTAAGGGACAGCAGTGGCTCCACAGTGGCACCCACCCTGCAGTTGCTGGCCAGGGCTGACCACCTGCTGTGCTGCAGGGACCATCTTGGCCGTGCATGGCTCTGAGCAGGAGGACGGCAGGTTCCTGGTGGAGGATCACTGCTTTGCCGACCTGCCGCCAGCACTGCCCTGGAACGGGCCCACCTCCGACCGGTGAGTCAGCAGTGACAGGAGTGGGGCTGGCATTGTGTCCCTGCTGTGTCCCTAAGCCTCGTGTGCCAAGAGGGCTGAAGAGGGGGCTGTGCCCCCTGCCCTGGCTCTCTGAAAGCCCCTTGGTTTGGGAGCGTGGCACACTGCCTGAGCCTCTCCATCCTTCCAGGTTTGTGCTGCTGGCCTCGGGGCTGGGGCTGGGCAGTGTGAGTGGGGAGGCCCTGCTGAGCACTCAGCTGCTGGTGGATGTGGTGACGGGGCAGCTGGGCGCTGAGGGCGAGCAGAGCTGCGCTGCCCACATTGCCCGTGTCATTTTGGCCGGGAATCTGCTGAGCCAGAACACACAGAGCCGGGACACTATCAACAAGGTACAGCAGGGAGGGGGGCTGCGGCCTCGTGGTGCTCCTGGGGCAATAGGAGGGTGTGGGGAGGGGGCAGGGGGGCGTGGGGTTGTCCTTCACTGTCTTTCTGCTCACCCAGGCCAAGTACTTGACCAAGAAGACGCAGGCTGCAAGCGTGGAGGCTGTGAAGATGCTGGACGAGATCCTGCTGCAGCTCTGTGTGAGTGCTTGGATTGGCCGGGGAATCGGGTTCCTTTGGGGGAGGGAGCCTGGTTCCTGAGGTGGGGGAGCAGCCCAGGGTGCAGGGTAGCAAACCCCCCTTCCCCAGCACCCAGCCTCCCATTGAGCACCCCATGTGGAGAGGCAGCTCACAGCCGAGCTCTGGATCCTTCTGCAATCTGGCCACCAAGCGGGGTGTCCTGGAGAAAAGGGGCAGCAGTGACACCAGGGCTTTGCTCTGAGCCCCCTCAGAGGGGACTTTGGCCACCCCATTGATCCCTGCTCTGCCTGCAGACCTCTGTGCCTGTGGACGTGATGCCTGGGGAGTTTGACCCCACCAACTACACGCTGCCGCAGCAGCCGCTGCACCGCTGCATGCTGCCCCTGGCCAGCGCCTACGCCACACTGCGCCTCGTCACCAACCCATACCAGGCCGACCTGGACGGTGTCAGGTAAACAAACCTGCTGTGCCACCAGCTCTGGTGACAACTGTCAGTGGCATGGGATCATGGGACCTGTCCTGGCATGTCCAGCATCCAAATCTCCCCTTCTTTCCCCCAAAATGTAGGTTTTTGGGGACGTCAGGACAAAATGTCAGTGATATCTTCAAATACAGCAGCATGGACGACTACCTGGAGATCTTGGAGTGGACATTGCTGGCAGGACACATCAGCCCCACAGCCCCAGACACCCTGGGTATGCTGAGGGCTGGGGGGCTGTTGAGTAGGGGGGCTTTGCCAGGGGCTTCCCCTTAATTCCCATCCTCCCCAGGATGTTACCCGTTCTACAAATCTGACCCATTTATCCTCACCGAGTGCCCTCATGTCTACTTCTGTGGCAACGCGCCCCGCTTCCAGTCCAAGCTGCTCCAAGGTGGGTCTCGCAGCACACCCAGATCCTCGCGGGGGCTGGAAACCTGGGGGGCTCTGGGGGGGCTCCTCTGCCTGACACCTGCCTGTGTTCGCAGGGGAGGAGGGGCAGCGGGTGCTGCTGGTGACAGTGCCCGACTTCAGCGCCACGCAGACCGCCTGCCTCGTCAACCTGCGTGATCTCACCTGCCAGCCCATCACATTCTCTGGTTTTGGGGCTGAGGATGAGGACGGAGACATGGAAGTTGGGCACTGACCACACGGAGGGCACAGACTCCGCAAGCCCCCATCCCTCAAGGAGTCCTGGCACCCACTGCCCTTGTCTGTCCTCTGGGAGGGTGGCACAGAGCTGGGGGGACACTGGAGGGATAAGATGCTTTGTACCAATATAACTTGATTTATTTGTGTAACAAAAATTGTATGAAGGGGAGAAAGGCTGTGCTCGCCTCCGTGGGCCCTGCCCAGGAGAGCAATACCACCCCTGCCACCCTGCTGGGACAGTGAGCTGGCACTGCCCAGCCCTGAGGGATAGGGTAGCATGTCCCCAGTGGTCGGGGACAATGCCTGCAGTCCTTGGAAGCAGCAAGGTGAAGAGCTAGAGCCCACCTGGAGCAGCTGCCCGGGCTTGGGGAAGCTGTTGGAAGTGGATGCCGAAGCGTCTGACCGTGGCTTGAGGCAGAGTGAGGGGCCAAGTGTCCCTAGTCCCCAAAGTTCACGGTGTAGGTTTCGGCTGTGGTGAGGGGCTGTGCCGTCCCCGTGTGCAACTCCCAGCCCTCCGTCTCTGTCACCAGCTCAGTGACCACCTCTGTCTCGGTGTCCATCTCCCAGGTGCCAGCGGTGGGTGGCTCCTGGCTCCAGGGCGTGTAGGCCGTGCTGCTGAAGGGGAAGGGCAGGCCTGTGGTGGACGGTGGGGCCGTGGGGCCGCTAGTGGCCGTGGTGGCATTGAGGCGCCGCAGCCGCATCTGCTCCCGCAGCCGCATGCGGTGCCGGAGGCGCATCCGCAGGCGCAGGCGCTCACGGGGCGTCATGGGCTGGCCGGGCACCACACGGCGGATCGGCCGGTTCCCATTCATGGCCATGATCTCCCGGATGCGCTTCCAGTTGGAGCGGGACAGGACAAAGTTGCACTGGGTGGCCCCGATGTCGTAGAGGACATGACAGGTCTTGACACTGGGGTTGTAGCCCTCAGCGCGTGCTGACACACGGTACTCGCCCGGGTTCAGGATGCGCCAGTAGTCCCCGCCGCTGGCTGTGGATACAGAAGGCAGCGGGATGGGATGGAGGCAGTGCAGTGCTGCCAGCACCCTGCCAGCACCTCACAGTACCTACCTGTCTTGATGTTGTGGTTGATTCCCCCCACCACTATGGTGGCGTTGGCGATGGGTTCTCCTTGCTGGTCTGTCACTACACCCTTGATTCCCCGATGAATCTGGGCAAGGAAAAGGGATAAGTGGAACTGTGTGGGACAGGTGGAGGGGCTGTGGCCATGTCCCAGTACACACCTGCTCCATGAAGGTGAGCAGTGACTCCTTGTTGTTCTCCCACTCCTGCTGCAGCTCACTCTCATGGGGGAACTTGTCACAGCCCAGGTACAGGGAGAGCTCCAGGCAATTGGTGTGCAGGTAGCTGAAGTCATTCATACCTGCAAGAACAGGGACATGCCCATCCAGCTGCTTGCTCAGCTGGGTGGCCTGGTGGCCAGGCCTTGGGGCAGCCGTGCCGCTGGCCCTGACTTACTGCCAGCCCGGGGGTGCCACTTGGCGCCCTGCACAATGCCCATGGCGTCAGTCACATCCTGCGTGTGGCAGCCCCCGCGGAAGGTCTCGGTCATGGTGAGGTGTGCCGAGGCATAGGAGATGGCAAGCCAGCGGAACACGGCATGGTCGGGTGTCTCCTGCAGCTCGGGGTGCTCGTCCTCATAGTCCAGGGGACGCAGGGCAGCTGCCGGTGTCGGGGGGCTGGGCCGGGCCGTGTCAAAAGGGAAGGACACCAACTTCTCCCCGCCCTGCAGGTTGGCTCCCAGGACGAAGGGGTTCTTGTCCATCCACGTGATGACAGCCCGTGTCTCCACTGCCACCTGCAAGGCAAGCACAGGGCATGAGGTGTCACCTGCCGTCACACTCTCCCCGCCCCCATCCCACCTCTGTGCCCTGCACCGCACTCACTGCTGCATCCTCAGACAGATACTGCTCTGGGATGGGGATGTGGTGGTTGGGGAACTGGTGGGGCACCAGCCGCCTCTCCTCAGCTGCCCACAGTGCTGAGGCCAGGTCAGGGAAGTTTTCGAAGAGGTCAAAGCCCTCCTCTGTCCAGTGGCCCAGTGCCCAGTTGCCCAGTTCAGAGCCCTGTCGGCAGCCCAGGACAGTGGTGAGCCCAGGGGACTGCATCCCACCACTCACATCTCAGCCCCTGCTCCGCTGTCTCTCATCCCACTGCTCCAAGTCCCATCCCCTGCCCCACCATCCCATTCACCACCCTGCCATCCCATCCCATCCCA